>JAYJLV010032484.1:0-28031 GCA_036873485.1 Torymus texanus | reverse complement strand
GAAATAGTAATTCAAAAACCTAATGCATGGGATATATAAGAAAATGTTTTGGATAATAAAAGAAAAATTTAATAATGTGTTGACATCTCTTGTCGCTCATTACCAGTTTCTGTAAGAAGAAAAGAAAGCTTTTCTCTTTAATCATCTAAGTATTTATTCGAACCTTCTAAGGAATATTTTGCGCCAATACATGGATTAGCTTCAACAAATTGAAACCAAACTTTTATATGTGAATCATTTTTCGCTACAAGCAAAAATTACCGATTTTCGGGTATAGCTTTACAGGATTTAGACCGAAAGATTAAATACAAAAGTTGTCGACAATAAAAATACAAAACTTTTCTCAATTGAACGTTTTTTTTTTGTACACTCAAGTCCTGGTGAGTTGAGCCTAAAAAATCGATTACAAACACCTAAAAACATTATAAGTAACCTATTTTTTGCTATAACATGACACGGTTTGACTTTACACAAAAATATTAAATACAAAAGTTGTAGAGAAAAATAATATAAAACTTTTTTTATACAATCATCGATAATCGATTTCATACAACTAAACTTCAAAAATGACCAATTTCGGTTATAACTTCGCAAGATTTTCTTTATCGAGCGGCTGCGCGCGAGGGCCCCGATCGCGAATTTGAGCTCTTCGGGGGAAGTATTTCAAAAGTGCACACTCAGTGTGAATTATGGAGGGTCGTCACAACAAACTTGATCCCGACCACAGGCGCCAGCTGAGGTCAAGGTCAAGAATTGCTGACGACAAAAACAATTCTTTTGAGAATACCAAATTACCTAAACATGACGCATGCACATACACACTTGCGCCAGTATTAAAAAATCTGTCAGCATATCAAATTATATTTAAGAGTATATAATTACAACTATTCCTTATAGTTATCTTGATTGAACACGTCGCAGTGAAGATGACCGATCATCATATCATATCAACTGCTGTATCAACGCATATCAACTGCATGATCAAAGCTGTCATCAAAGCATATCAACTGCTTTTGTGGCAGACAGTAATTTGCGACGATGCACGAGACATGTATTTGCATCATTTCCGTCGTCCATTTTTCCAGCAGTATCATTGTACTACAGCACACTCGTCAAATATGAATTTTTTGCAGTAGGCCCATAATTCAATAAAGTTTCAAGATACGCTTTGTAGGCATAAGCGTTTGTTGTCGGTGACACAGGTTTTTGATTAAAAAAAAATCCACTTGATTAAATAAAGAATGCTTGAAATTATTGACTACTCCGACTTTTGTTACATCTGCTGTAGCGTCTTGAGGTACGTCAACAGTAGCTTGTAGACTTTGAAATAAACCAATACAAGATTTATTGAGTGAAAGTTTATTGCTTTCAATTTTAGAAAGTGAATTACGGGTAGGTTGCGGCAATTACATAGAGCATCGTCAATAAATAATCTCTAAGGTACGCTAACAAATATAGTGACGCGCGTACCTACACAAAATCCTTCCTGGCGGAGCCGTACGAAAATATTCGGAGCTAGGTCTTCGAGGCGTGGGCGAAGCGCGAGTCCCTTACACTTCGGGTTTCTTGAATGTCGCACAAACGGCCCGATCGGGCACAATTGAAAAGCTTCTCGCGTTCGGCACCTCGGATATTGCTCCTATGTCAATAATTTAGTCTAATAAGAGTTTACAGCACGCCGGGCGAGTCGATCAGCGTCGTCTCGCAGTCTCGCCAGAAAAGAGAGCGAATTCGGCGAGCGCGAGTATTTATCCGAGCTGACATCGCGAACTCACCCGATCGCCGTCAAAAACAACTCATTTTCGCGCGTCGATTCAAAATCCATTACAAACTCTACCAGGCGGCAAACTTATTTTTTTGTCCTACTAGAACAATATATCAGCCGACTTCTGAAAAAAAAATATTGGTAAATAACGGACACCCTAATGTATACACACATATACGCAGTCACGCCGCGGCGCGCATCGTGGCGTAGCCTTTTTTACGCTGTACATACATATATATACATATATAGATATACAAAACTAACAGCAGCCGAACCGCGACACGAGGGCTACGGGGGACTCACGTCAGAAGTGAAAAATTCGTGAAAAATCGTGATTTTCACTTCAAACTAACGCCAAAAATTTAAAAATGAAAAAAATAATAAACAAGGAACGTTGAGGGAAGGAAAAACTTATACTTTAAGTAAATTAATTTGGTTTTCTGATTTCAGATAATTCTGCGCTGAGATACAGTGGACACCGCAAATCGTGTCTTTTTCAAGACGTGTCTAGAAATGCTTTATTACCGGCTTGTTTCTTTTTATTTTTTAACTAAAAAATTCATAAATGTACCTGAAAACATATTTTATAATATGCAAAAAGTTTAAATATAATTACTTTTAATATACCTTTGAAAAAAAGTTGCAAAAAAAGTTTTTTTTTTAACCAATTATCCGTTACCCCCCCCCCCCCCCTAAAATTGTTTTTATTATAATTTTTTGTAATGTCTAGAATTTTAAGATTTAGATTAATCTTTGGAAGACTATTGAATACTTGTATCGCTTTGATGTAATGATTTTTATCACTAACGGCTTTAGAACACTTAGGTGGATTATAAGTTTCTTTCTCGTTTTGATGGTTGATGTCATGTATAAGCTCTTGAGGTCATAATTTATAATTTTTGTTAATAATTTTTAAAATTCTATTCTGAGTTCTTTGTAGTAATTCTAGATTGTTTTTATATGCATCTCCCCATCCAACATTTCCATAGTTATTAAATATACTATGGAATAATGCATAGTATATTATCTTTAGTGTGTCAGATTGCATGTATTTTGACATTTTGTATAGTATACCAAAGGGCGCGGCAGCGCCCTGCTTGGCTATATTATATATTTAGTTTTCTTTATTATATATTCAGTACTGTTATTAATTAAAATTTAAATTGAAAAATAATATTGTATAAAAAAAAATTATTACTGTGACTCTCATTTCCATTATTATGTGCACCAGATATACCATCTTGACCATGATGTCCTGCATTGTTTTCATCATTATTTTGCAGATTATTAGCAAGCGGACTTCCATCCACATTTTCAGGAGATACCTGATTCTCTTCTCTCAAATTGTTTCCATTATGTAGCAGACTGATGGAAACTTTCAGGAGATACCTGATTCTCTTCTCTCAAATTGTTTCCATTATGTAGCAGACTTTGAAGAAAATTTTCAGGAGATACCTGATTCTCTTCTCTCAAATTGTCTCCATTTCCCTGCTTACGTGCAGGAGATTTCATTCCATCATCATCATCATCCTGAAGCTAATTTCTGAACAGATTTTTTTGTCGTTTTTGTGTAAGTATTGGCGACAATCCGGGCGCAGTACTTGATCCATAATTATGATGTGATGAAACAAGTGATATATTCTGGGGTGTCTTATTTCCTCCATCACCACCAAATTGTTTTGATGTTAATAACGATGGCTGTTCAATGTTGTTGGTTTGGGCTAAGCCTTTTTGTCTCTTTTGAGGTTCCTCGTCATCTTGCTGATCAGATTGAGCTGACTCAGATTCTTTAAATTTGTTATAAGTTGCTTTGATATTGAGCAATAATTTTCGCCCTTCTTTTTTTCAAGATACTATTTAGACCTCCAGTTTTTATACACTAAAACATTTAAATTAATTACTAATTATATATATATATATATATATATTTTTTTTTAAATGAACATTTTGTTTAGGATATAAAATTCAAAAACATACTTTACACTGTGATGTAGATGGCTTTTGACTAGCAGCTTCTGATTCCGAGGTGCTGGCATATTTTCTATTAGATACTCGAGTCCTTTTAATTGCTTTTTCTTATTCTCTAATTTCTTGCACTGAACCTCTATGTTTGAGACATAATGAATTGTATAGTCATGGGAATAATTTATTTTTTTCACTATCAAAATAATATTTTAACCTACATTCGAATAACATGATGAAAGCTCCACAGTATTGAATATCGTGCTCATAATTTTCACGGCAATTTATACAATCTTGACTGCAAAATAAATACTTCGCGTAGTATAACTTGTGTTTCTGTATAAAGTCTTGGTTATGTTAGGTTTTAATGGACTGTTTGTCGTTTTTATTAAACTTTATATCATCGACTGAACGTATCACCCTTTTGTCCTGTTCATCGTAAAAAATCACTTGTGCAAAACATATTTCATTTTCACCATCCTCACTCATTTTCCCTTATTTTCTTTCATACATACCTTCTTAATAATGTCGATTCGAGCGACTATATGTATTTTGTCAGAAAAATGTAAACAATGTCATGTCATTTTCACAGCTTTTCGCGCCTCACACGGGCTCGCGTAATCGGTCGTCCGGGGCGTATGGGCGGGATTCGGGAAAGGCTACTGAAAATTAGTGAGGGTGCGCGCATATTAAGCTGTGTCAAACTCAAGATATATGTGATAGGCATAACCTGGTATAACCTAGCTCAATACATTGATTGGAATTTTCGACATTTATCAAAGTACAAATATGTATGAAGACAAGAGAAGTAAAAAAAAAATATCTGTATGATGACAGTGTGCACTGACTACATATGCCAAAATGAAATTTAAAAAAATGTTACGCAAGCTCAGGTAAACAAGAAGATATATTTCCGGAATATTCTTGTTTATGTAGTACTTCCATTTTTTATTCTTATTTTTTCACTAATAAATGTTAAAATAATCTAAAACATATTTTAAATTAAGAAGCAATTTCATTTATAAGTTATTTATAACATTCATGCATACTACGATGTAAGCTTCTTTAAAATTAAGTATTAAACCCAATACTTATTAATATTTTTTGTAGCAATCGTTGGCTCTTCAAGAACAAAACAATTAAAATAAATAACTTAAAAAATAAGGTAAATTTGCAGGAAGATATTGAAAATGTAGCAGCCCCGAATTTAAGCAATAAACTTACTGAGGATTATGATTATTTATACGTAAGTATATGATCTTAATTCTATCCTCGATTCCCTCTCGAATCTCATCATCTCTTTCAATACTAATACAATATTACGACAATTATGTTATATATTTATTAGTATAGATCTTGCTATTTTAATATTTTAGTTTTGTGAAGTCCACTAATTTTCTTTTATATGATCGAATGAACATTAGGAAATAATTACGTTTTATTTATAAGTATTTTTAAAATGTTACTTTTGTTTCAGTTATCTGATAATATTGAAGGTGATAATGTACACAATATTAACAATCAAATGATTACACAAAGTCTCAATGCAGATAAAAAAAAGTTCAATTTATACGGTACGGTATAGTATATATGTATATAGTATTACAAATGTACTTA
Organism: Torymus texanus; assembly: GCA_036873485.1. Taxonomy (NCBI): domain Eukaryota; kingdom Metazoa; phylum Arthropoda; class Insecta; order Hymenoptera; family Torymidae; genus Torymus; species Torymus texanus. The sequence continues at coordinate 22,687 of JAYJLV010032484.1, read as the reverse complement.
CACTTTGATTTTATAAATTGTATGCAAATGTTTTTCTACATTTATATTTTAGTTTTCTGATGACTTACAGGATAATGAACATGGGTATTGAAAAACTAACAAAAATCGGTTCAATTTAAGATATTTATTTACACGTATTTTTATACGTACTATGTGTCACTTTTGTACATGCAGTATTACATACTATTGTACATACAAAAGTACGTATAATAATGCATATTTTTATATGTGCAATACGTATTAATAATACGTAATTATTTTGGATAGGTTAAGGCACAACTACTAACTGCACACACAGAAAAAGAAATTTTTATATTAAAGGAATGTCATTAACTATTAACGAATCGATATTTGGATATGGACAAACGAATATTTCTTAATAGTTAAAGAAATTCATTAACAGTTAAGAAACCACTCGTTTAACGTTGTTTCTTATATTAAAGTCAATATTTTTGGTCGACTTCGGAGTGTTAAATTCAAGTCCCAACATCCATCAGTCTTCACCTACAGGCCTACAGCCACTTCGGATCCCAGAAGTTCCTCGAATTATTCACGGACATGGCTTTTGTAGACGATGCTCTTTGATCGGTACGAGTGTAATCGTACGACGAGCGTTTTCTTCGGTTGTTCAATTTCGCACGGTTCTGTGCGGCCTAAGAGAATTTGATTCGAAATCGAATCAAGCGTGACTCTGCAACGGTCGGGCTCTCCCCGTGATGCATAGCTTACAAATATAGGACTCGAGCGATGTAAACAAACACTCAGAATATACGAAATCGTATATACATTACATTGCACATGTTAATTTTACAAGTTTACACGGAAATATTTTATTTAAAGAGGGAATCGGTGATTATGTGAATAAAATGTAAGATAGTGAATGTCCTTAAATAATGTGCTAAGGTTTGCAGAATGTAATCGGAAACAAAACTGGACGTTCCATAGTATAGCCAATAATTTAATATACAGGTCGAATCTCGTCGAGAAATTCAGTGGACGTCACCGCTTTACGTGCAGTATCTACGCGTGAGAGCAGACAAGTAAGGTTTCGATTCTACAACCTAAGCAAGGGGTGAAAATCCGCGCGCCCACATCGTCGCCTGCTACAAGAGACGCCAGGGTCATGGATGGACCACTCGGCTCCTACTCGGCATTCAGTTGTCCTGTCCCTTACGAGTCTGTTGAACCGATTTTCCACGCCCAAAAAATATTGTAGCACATACACTTTTTAGAGAAAGACCAAGTGAAGTTTCACTTTTTGTGGACCTTGAGTGAATGTATAGTGAAGCATCAACGTGTAAGTAATATTCTGCACTTTTTATATTGTTATTCAACTACATTTTCACATAGCACATACGGCATATTAGTGTACGAAGATTGGTTTTTACCTTTTATGCTAAAAATCTGCGAAAATCGGGCATGTGTTATAAAAAATAATGTTTTCCACAAAAAGGAAATTGCAGGTAAAACAGAAATCCTGTCAATATAAATAAATATTTATATACAATTATGTGAACATACTACAAAATTTGCAAAACAAAATATTAAAAATAATAAGTAAAAACACATTTGTTGTAAGTAACTATCCATTGCAATTAGAACAAATATTTAAGCTAGAATCATTAGTATTTCACTACTCTGAATTAACTGAAATATACAAAACATCTGTTAGTAAAACTAGATTTAAGAGTATTCAGTTACCAAAAATATATAAAACCATAAGTTATAAAAATAGCTACTTTATTGCAGTGAAAATATTTAATCAATTGACAGAAAACTTAAAAGTTTTGTCCGATAAACAAAAAAACATTAAACAAAAAATGATTAAATCCAAGTTAAAAAAACTGGATAAGAAACAATGTACTGTTTTGAAAAACAGGTATTTACATGTACAAACTTAGAACTTTAAGTTATTCCTGTTTTTCACTACCAGCAAAAAGTTTGCAATAACAAATGCATATACATATTATGTATTTTAGTTTTAAGTAGTTATAAGTATTCTGTATTTTTTTTAGTTATAAGTTAATCCAGTCCCTCGTACAGGTAACTCGTTTACCTCTGAGGGTACAGGGTGTTTCATGTATGAATGTAAGTACTCTGTAAACTTACTGGTAATAAATATTATTATTATTATTATACCGTTTGTGTCAAAAGTTAGTTTTTAACGCTAAAGTTATAATCATACCTATATAGAAATGTAAGGAAAATAGGCAAAGTTTTATTTTATTTATTTATTTATTTATTTATTTTTTTTTGTTAAAATCGTCAATTAATGTACTCCATAAAAACGTTTAGTGATTTTAAAATTTGAAAAATAAATCTTCATCAATACTATATCGCCGCATTGTATTCGTAATAGTTTATACTCTTTTCTCATTATTACCTTAATAATTTCATATTTTTATTTTTAGCACTTGAATTTGCATTTGAAATTATGGACAAAAATTCTGAAGTTACGTTTCCTGATACGGATAAAGAATATCTTTTTCCTGATGTAATAGACAAAATATGTGAATATTTAAATATCACGGACTTATTATCTGTTTCTAAAGTTTGCACGTAAGTAGCCTATATAATTTAAATTAAAAAATTTCACAAATATACTTTATATAATTAATTGATAATATAATTATTTCAAATATTTTTCTAGTCTATGGGAATCAGCTGCGTTCCATGAAATGTTTCATAAGAGACCATCTGAAATGTTGATACTACCGTGTACCAGCTCGGAGTTGATGGAATTAAATAATGTCCGTTTCCACGCGTTCGATATTGTACGCGCAAAACCCTTCTTAGCCTTACTATTTTTTAATAATTTTCAATATTCCATGTCATCAGATAACTATTTAAAAAAAGGTATGAAAAACATAAATCGCATAGATATGTGCATAGATATTGCCTATAAACACAATCTACAAAATGTATAATTGTTGATGTTTTTAATTTCAGTTATTCAGGCGTACAAAGGACAACTAAAATGTGAAATTATTGCCGCAAGGGTTGCTAAGTCATTTTTGAATGACAGAAGCAATAACACGATAAGCGAAGAAATAATTCCTCTAAAAGCACTCACTATACCATTTCCCATTCCAAGTATCTTCTTAACCCGTTACAAACAAACAGAGATTAAGTTTTCATATTGTATTGAAGAACCAGATATATCTGCGGAGTGCGCTGCGACAATTATGTATAATGATTTAATGGATAATATCAGCGATCCATGGTTGACAATAATTGTATTCGCTACCCAACCAGGTTTCCAGATCGTACAATCGTTTTTGAACTTGATCGCCGAACGCCATGAGTATTAAATTTTTTTCAACAATAACTTCATTGATTTATTTTAGATATTTATTTTTAAACGTAACAAAAATTGTTTTTCAGTAGTCTGGCTGAATCAGCTAGTATATGGGGATGCAAATGCAATGATTTAATTACAGTATTGAATGACTCTGCGGATACTCATAACAGACTTATTTGCACAGGTATACGAATATACGGTTCGAATGTCAAATCATGGACATTTCTCATACATGACATTGAAAAACAACAGTATGAGGAACAAATAGATACATTTAAAAAAGGCATTGAGCTGAAAACTCATACCATTGGAATAATAGCCAGTTTGGAGTCTGCCCCACGTCTCGATAGTTCATTCATTATCAATGTTTTAGTTAATGATATATTCGATGTGTACGACAACAGCGACCGTGTCGCATACTTGCAGATATTTAAGACAGCTTTTCCTACTGTGGACTTCGTTAACATAACAACGACTAGTTATCTCTTTGGACATAACACAATAAATATCTGTAAATATGATAAAGATGTTGAGGTAATTGGAGCAATAATGCTCATTACCTACACTTAAAATCTATTGTATCGAATTATTTATGAAGGCTGTAAAAACGAATTATTCTTATTTGGATCATTCGACATTAACTAAAAATCTGAATGTTTTAGAAGCGTTTTAGCTTCAGATTACTGAATGAACGTTATAGTAGAGACTTATAAGTGTTTGTCATTTTATTGAAATATGTATTAATATATTAATTCATTTAAATCTGTCCATTATTAAATTTTTAGTTCAAGGAATTTTTATACTGTTACTATTATAATTGGATTATTTAATGATATTTTAAAAAATAAATCAAGTTATAACGGGATCGTAAAACTACAAAATGTATATATATTGAAAATACGCTTGCACGCACGAACTCACAAGTATGTGACATAGTACAAAAATGTTTAGTAATCAAACACTTTTTAAATAACATTTCATAATCTATTTAGTGTTTAGTTGATAAGGTAATAAACTATTATAAACATTTATAAAATATCGAAATTAGGAAAGTCATTTTTAAAAATTAAAATTTATCTTTTATTTTATCAACTATGTCCTTTAATTGTAACAAAAGTATAGTTATTTACACATCTAACTATAAGAATAATTTCACAGTTTGTATTTGTTAATGACAATGTAAATTACTTTTATAAAAAATGTATTATATAATCTCTTACCCATTCATTAATGTATACGTTGAATCTTAACAATATTCAATTCAACATTTCAACATTGTTCCTTAATTATGGACTGGATACTGTATTCACATACAGTGTAAAGTGACTATAAAATCATACGTTGCGTATGATCATCTTTCGTATTTCATGCAACATTGCGTTCATAGCATTGGCATTTGCACAGTAATGCTAAATCTATAAAATGTTGTATAAATAGAAGATAATGCTCATAGAGCTTTAACCCGGCAGAGACGATTTAAAATTGGCAAATTTGAATTTATCTATAACAAGTCATCATTTTACCTAACGATTCTAAAGGTAACGTCCAATCTTACTCAGCAAGTTTTCGTAACACGATCTACTTTAACATATTCTTAATGCATGTATAACAACTCTAAATAATAACATTAGAGTCATTGTCCATTAGGCACGCTTCACCCCTATCGATTTTCACTTCCAAAATTGTTTATAATGTATATATGTACATTTTTTTCATCTAAATTCTCCTCAACGAGTCGTTCATTTTATAATAAATTATAAACGTCTATAAGCTATCGAAGGCACTTGAAGTTGTAGTCCTAAATACTAAACGCTTCTTTAACATTCTAAAGACTCATCGTTTTGGCAATATATATTTATCATTTTTTTTACTCGAAACAGTTCTTACACCGCATTCGCGCTATATAAAACTCGTAACGATCAAAAAAGGTACGTACGCGCGCGCTACCTTGTCGAGTGATCACAGAAGCCTTGGACATTGCGTTGAAAATCTTATTATCGTATAATATATAATTATAAAAACTTTGATATATATATATACACACTCGTAAGTATACGCGCTACATATCGCCTGCCTCGATAACTATATATATATCGATACGTATTTACATCACGAGGATTTGCTCAACAAGTCTGCTTATCGCTGAGGTATTCACACGGCCTTTTACAATGGAGGACTACAGTTTTGAAAATAGTCGAGTCTTCAACCTCATCCTGAGTAGGAGGTAGGCTGTCAAGTGGAGGCCGCAATAGAGGATGAGGAGAATGAGGACTGAGAACGAATAGCTCGAGTACCTCATGTCTACATCGGTGAGTAGCACCTTGGGAAACGAATAATGGCAGTAGTCCTCGGAACATTTCATCTTTGGTCTGTCATACCTGAAAAAAAAATAAAATTAATCTTTAATTACAACTTCTTCTGCAACCATAATAGTAATATATGAAAATCAAAAGTGTGAATGCAAGGAAATTCATTTACAGACTATAATTTTCGTTTTCACACGACGATCAGATCATTTAATATCGATAAGAATAACTTAATGTTACAGTCAATGTCACTTACCCGTATATGGCAGTCATAAGACCCTCGATGCCGTACTTCATGAAGGATATATGAAAAAGCCAATGTAATGACGGATGAGCGTCACTGATATGCACAAAGAAACCGCTAAATATCATAAAAGGCATGATTGTGCAAGGCCCAAAAACTACTCCATTCTGAAAAATATCGAAATCAATGAAAATTTAAATACTAATATTTAATCTTACATCGAAAAGATTGTCTGATTTACTTTTTATTTTTCCATAACTTTTTATGGTATATCGTTTAAAGCAAAACTTCCAAATTTTATTTCGATTATTTCGAAAACATTTAGATCACTTTACTATAGCACTTTCAAAGATTTGAAAATCAAACGCCCCTCTTCAATCACCAAATCATCACTACTCACCTGTACACTGAGGATGGTGCCGAACACGTGTCCCACCATCTGGGCAACAAGGCTCACTAGATTGCACATGAAGAGGAAGAGGCCAAACCTGTACAGCTCGAGAACCTGACCGCTGAGGTAGTAGACAACGAGAACGTAGCCCGTCACTGCGGCAACCTGCACCGGTAGATCGGACAACTTATTCGCCAGGTAGAACGAGCGTAGCTTGTACCAGCGGTTGAAATGCTCTCGCGCCAGAATAGGCAACTCCTCCGGGACTGCAAATTAATATAATAGTTACAGGGTTGATTTGTATAATATAAGGCGGATTATTATACAGAAGAGTACGAGAATTAGAGTGATTTCCAACGAGAAACTTTTCAAAGAGATTAGTTCTACAAGGTCGGCTATGTGACATGTAGCGTAAATTGTTTCATTTAGTCAAAAACTTTAAAGATTATAAAAAAGACCAGTCTTTTCCGGCAAAACACGTTTTTTAGCTTATCATTCAAGAACGACGCACGGATGTCAAAAAAAGTCCTGAATAAAATTTCTTGAGCACGAAACTTATTCTTTTATAAAAATGACGTATTTCTTTTTTGTTTTTTTGTAATATAGAGCTTCATGAAACCGAAAACATGTTGACAACAGTAAAGACCAATGGAAGGAGATATAAACTCACGCACATCAGCGTGGCATCTGTCGGTTCTGTCATTTTTCTATTGAGCTGACCGTAAAATAAATGCAAATTGCACGCAGCTATAGAAGTGCAAACAGCGACGGGACTAGAAACGCGTAAAAGTTGAAGTATAAAGGTCTGAGAAAAGGGGTTAAGAAAAACTTTCGTTCGCGTTTAAGATTCTCAATTTGAGCACATTGTACAAAAACAAGCGTTACACGACCTGAAAATCATCTCTGAAAAGACCCTCGTTTTCCTTAATCTTTCTCCTCGTTTTTCGTATTACGGTTAGAAAGAAAATAATTGGTCAGTTGGGGAAAATTCTACGACTGATAAGCATGAATTAACACTTCTTTCTAGTGTGCAGTCTATAAAAAAAAATATTAACTATTTTCTGTCTAATATTTCAATCAAGTACCTGAATTCTTTCAGGTACTTCTAATTTCGTTATTAGAGATACGCGTGTTGTATATGTGGAATCCAATAACTGGAAAGCACCGAAACGACAGAGATGTATTAGCATTGAAAATTAGACCTTTTGGTTTTTTTCGATAAGGAAAGAAGAAATAACTCACATGTGATAATGATTGCACTAAAGGCGCTGAACATGAGAAACATTAGGCTGAAAAATAGCAGACTAAAGTTGTCGAGGGCGTAGGCAGCGTCCTCGCCGATCTTGTAGAATATCGAACCGACGAACAGGGCGATAATAACGTGCATCGATAGACGCGTAAACGTGAGAACCTGAAAGAAGAGAAAGCAAATTAGTTTTTTCTTCTTAATTTTCTAGCAATTACAAAAATAATACAACGTTACATAAAATCCAAAGAATACTAAAAATGGTGATTCTAATAATTCGTTTTTACAATTTTATTTTTATATTCGAACAAAATCATTAAAAATAACGTTAATAAATTTTATTGCTATAGAATTAAATTAATTATTTTTAAACGACAGCAGATAAAGGATGCACGTGCAGTACAATTTTCAGCTTATGACGCATTCTTTTACTGTTCAGAAAACTGAATGAATTGCTTCATATGTTGCAGCCAATATTACTTAAAATAATAAACTTTTCATGAAAGATCTTGAATTTTACTAGATTTTGTCTTTTGATCTTTATTAAAATATATTTTGTAAGGAAAATGTGCTTTAATTTAATTTCTCAAAAACTCTTGGGTTTATCGATTCAAAATTTTACCTCCTTACTATACTTATTAAAGACTTATGTTCATTTTTTGTTTAAGATAAAAATATTTTAGAAAGAAATAACGTCTTTGAACTGTCACAACAATAGCAAGAATAAAAATTATGTGACCATCTTTAAACTTTGCACAATTACTTCCTATTTATATCATGAAACTTAGTTCGTTATGCAAAAAAATTTAATTGTCATGAGCGAAGATGAGTAATTGAGAAATTTTTTTTTAACATTTTCAATTCATTTCAAAGTATTTGATTCACAGAAAAAAATCATTATGATTCAATTAATTATTATCATAAACATCAATACAAAAAAAATCGATAAATCAATTTGAGGAAGCATATTGCGAATACATTGACGGCGGTTACTTTTTTCTCGTACATTGTATATTAAGCGCAAATCATGCAAGAAATCTCATTTACCGCATGACTCGCAACAAAGACCAAATCCACTCTGAACTTCACAACTCTTTACTCTTGCTACTGTGTAAAAACTCTACTTCACAACAAACCAAAATCCTCACCCTGTCTCTAGAGAGCCTGATGGCGTTGCGCCGCATCAACACGCCGACCTGTCTCCAAGAACTAGTGGCGTAATAAGCGCCGCCCTGGACCTCACACTCATAGAAGAGCGGTGTGACGGGTAGCGGTAGCTTAGGCGCGAGTGTAGGTTCGGCAGTCGTAAGTCGCGCGAAGTTCAGTAGCTTATCCAGGGCCTTGCCACCGCGCCACATATGGCAGTTACCATTCTCCGCCGAGGCGATCATTCGGTCCAGGTGCTCCGTGCCGAAGCCGCCGTTTATCACTTCCAAAACTGAAATATCAGAGAGAGCTTATAATCATTATTTTAGTGGTAAAAGGAGTTGCAAAAGGGACGTTTTCTTAGGAGAGAATTATGAAAAAAGTGGCTTTATACTGTATACTTGTGCTAAATAATATTAGTTCTAGTAAAAGAATATTCGTGCAATGAAATAACAAAAATACAGGCCATTGTTACTGCAGTGTCATCTTAACGAGAGAGAAAGAAACTTAAAAAAAAAATAGCTCCCCCGCCACACCTTCGCTCATTTAACGAAATCATTCAATTCAAACAATACCCGCACTGCACCTTTTGTTTCCCTTATCTCTTCTTTGGAATCGTATACCCAATATACTTACGAAAATCGGCAGGATTATGGTAGGTTGGGCACTGGAGCCCGAGGCCGTTGAGGAAACGCACGAGGTTGCGGGCACCACCAGCATAGGCGCACCGACCTTCCGCCACCACGTACAGGTGGTCAATCATGTCGAAGAGGGTGGCACTAGGCTGGTGAATCGAGCAGACGATCGTCCTGCCACCGCGCGCCAGGAACTTGAGCAGCCCGAGACATTGGCGCGAGGTTACCGCGTCCAGACCGCTGTGAAGTTTAAATATAGATGTTGGCGGTTACGATAGGTTTTGTAATTTTTGTGTTCGAAGTTGACGTAAAAGATGAAGGTGAAAGTCTTTCACATGAGGTTCTTCCTCTAGAAACAGGTTGAAACCGTAATTTTTATAAAAACAGCCAAAGCTACCACGTATTTAAAAACCTTTTTGATCTACTATGCCATGACATTCAATTTTTCGGACTGTTCTTAGGCCATAAAATTCAATTTTACGGTCTCTTTTTATTTTACGACTATAGTACCATAAAGTCAAATATAACAGCCAATATAGCCTGTAAAATCCAATTTTACGGTCTAGTATTTATATCAAAAAATAATATTTGTCACTGGGCCGTCTGCAATTTCACGCCTCATATGATCATGAGAGACTCAGACCGGTGATCCTCCTGAACTACGATTACACTCGGGCCGTAAAATTACATTTTACGGCTTTGTGACAAAAAGTACTGTTTTGAATACTTAGCAATATTATCTTACAATATTAATATTAAAAATAATTAACATTACAATAAAAGCAATATCAAAAGAAAATATCATATATTATGTTACAATAAAACATTTTTGTCGGCCTTGTAGAAAAAGCGGAATCGTTGATTTTCAGTTGAAAAAGCGGATACTTCAATTTTCAGTTAAGGAAGAGGACACCTCGATTTTTAATTGAAAAAGCTACTCCTCGCGATGGAGTTAAAATTATTATTATTTGAGTTGAGATCCACGTTTTTTTACACTAGGTTAATATCTGCGCTTGCTATTCTGCTCTTGAAAAGTTATTTTAAAAGTATTAGTCCAAATACAAATAAAATCAGTCCAAGTTTTTATAAAATTTAATAGATTAACATGGCAAGATTTTTATTTTCGAACACAGATATCATTTTTAGTTTAATATTCCCTTAAATACTTTTTATTCCTTCATTTATTTAATAAAAAGAAATTAAAACATTCAATCTACACTAATTAATCGGAGATATTTTCAAATTATTGAACTCATTAAACTCCGGCACGAGGTATCTACTTCTTCAACTGGAAATCAACGTATACGTTTTTTCAACTAAAATCGACGCATCCGTTTTTTCAACTAAAATCGACGCGTACGCTTTTTCAACTAAATATCGACGTGTCCGTTTTTTTTTTCATTGAAAAATCGACATATCCACTTTTACCAATAAGCCGACGATTTATACTCTTAATAGAGTTTCTTTATCGGTTTCATTGTTCCGCTTCATTGTTCTCATACATTTAAGGTAAAGTATCCAATACCGGGACAGTTTTTCAGCATATAGTCAGAAACGGATGATATGCTTACAACGTATAGGCCACCATTATCAAAACCGTAGGATTTTATGATTAAATAAGCTCGAATCTTACACGTTTATGCAAAAACATACTCAGTTTCGTGTTTTCTTATAATATAAAAAGAAGTTTGAAACGTTAGCAAACGAACGGGGATATAAAGCTGGACACACATTTAGCTGTTAAACATAACCTCAAAATTTTTGAGAATTCGTAAATTTGTAAATTCTAAGGAATGCATCGAAATTCAAGACTCTAATTCACAAGATACAGTTAATAACGCATGTAAAATCGTTATATTTCGTCAACATCGTTGTCGAATTTATCAGCAACAGTACTATTTTATGACTGTCCATGTTTAGCTCCCACTTTTCAGTCTGTCCAGGATTCGGGTACTTTACCTTATCTGGAGACGTTTTTAAAAATAAGTTTATAATAAAAATCATCACATATATACCTTGTGGGCTCGTCGAAAAACATAATCGGAGGATTGCTAATTAATTCTAAAGCTATGGCTAGTCTCTTCTTCTGTCCTCCGCTTAAATTTCCAGCACACGTCGTTCGACACATGTCTAGGCCCATTTCCTTTATTATTAAGTCTATCTGAACATATGAAACACATAATTAATTATAAAAAAAAACTGCATTTTATTAGAAAATCTTAGAATACCTATAGTTTCTCTAAACTAAAAAATCAATTATTAATTATCTGATAAACATGTATTAATTGCTATTTTTCCTAATACAATAGAAGATAAACTAATTAACTCTCTTAATAAATACAAATTATCAATATATGTGTAACATTCTTTTCAGGAATTGTATATATAAAAAAGTTGATTAGATTTCACGCTGCGGGGCCTACAGATATGCAACAGGTGTGCTCACGTGTAGGCAAGAGATACAGCTCCACAGACGAGCACACGGTTTAATAAAGTGTTATTCAGACAATTGAATGTCCACGATACCATCGTTAACACGATGTGAATCTGTGAAAAAATCGAGTTATTTAATGGACTTTGTTTCAGAAGGCTGCATAATAATAGACACGATAAGCTAGATGAGTAACTTAACATAAAAATTATCAACCACTCGTTATTAAGAATTTATTATAGTACCAGCGTCGGTTTGGTACATTAAGGTTGGTCTTTTACCTAATGGCTTTTCTGATAGAAAATTAATCATTTTTGTTGGTGAACGTGTTAATCAAATGGAAAATCGACCAAAATCAATATTTAAATCTTATTAAAAGTATCGAAAATTATAATGACATGTTTAAATATTGACAATAGAATATGTTCTTATGAACGAAAATTGAATATTTATCTATAACAACGAAATATTTTTAGTGTGACGTTTTTAACTCCAAAATTAACTATCGTTAACGTTTCTATCAGGATTTTGAGGCCAAAATTATCGGAAAAGATAAATTAAAATATAATTACTATAAAACAAAATATATTTATTACTAATATAACTCAAATCAACTTTATGCTAAATTAGGTCATTTTAGGTCACAACTGGTGTGCAAGTTTTCTGAGCAATCACTTGATGGATTTTGTGAGACAAATCGTAAATTACTTGTGATATAAATTTTCTGACTAAATATTTTTTTAATTAAAAAAATTAGTTTTTTCTCTTAATTTTATGAATTTTTGTGAATACTTAATTTTTTTTATTCCCGAACTTAGTGTCATAGGTACATGTTTTGCGACTTGTCTCATAAAAATCCATCAAGTGACTGACAAGAAAACTTGACATCAGTAGTTTTTTCCAAAATGACATAATTCTACGTAAAAATAGTTTCGAAACCTATCTCTTGGGATTTTGTTTTAGAAATAAGTTATATTAGTAATACATATAGTTTGTTTTATAGTAATTATATTTTAATTTACTTTTTCGATATTTTTGGCCTCAGGAACCATTAAATAGGAGACCACCTTAATAATAATAAAAATCAAAATAATAGAATACATGTTGAAAATTTTCCGCTTCTTACATCAACTTTACTGGCATCAAAAAGTCTCGTTGCACTTTTTCTACCACAAAAACACAAGATTGATTAAAGAGCCGAAAAAACCCGTTTATGCACATATTCCCGTACTTTTTTCTCTTACATTTTACGTAATCGTCGGAAAAAATGATGCAACCACTCGTATACGAGCAAATCTCAGTAACTCTCTTCATATTTTAATTCAAAAGCACGCATTCTGAGTTTTGAGTCTAGTTTTTTGACTTTTTAAAAAACACTTGAGCTTCAGCCCTCTGCATTTCAAATTTTACGATTCCCAGCAGAGTTCCTAAGATTTACTCATACAAAATATCTGAATAATTCAAGGTAATTACGGCTTCTTGTTTGACGCGCTCCGTCTCATCGAGCTTGAGGTCGGCCGCGACTCGCATCGTCTCCTGGACGGTGAGTAGTGGCTGTAACTTGTCGTTCTGCATGATGTAGGCGGACGAGCGTCGGAAGGCCGAAGCGTCCCGAGGGTAACCGTTCACCTGCACCTCCCCCGTCACACTCGACGTTCTGCAATGACGTAATAAAAATATCCTAATTATTAAGTAACAGCAAAAGAGGAATGTTTGAAATTATAGAGTATAAGTGTACAAATTATACTGTGCCCCTTAAGCAGACAAAAAGTTGCACTTATTGGACATTTAAATACGTAACTATGGTGAGAGTCTAGTCAATCGCACACTTACCCTATACACAATGTCACTTTATATGTGCATAAATTTATCCGTCTCATATATAAAGCATATGCTGGAATTATTCCAGTTTAATTTTAGTCTTAATCAGATAATATTAAGTTGGTTAAAAAAGATAAAAATCAAAAAGTCAAAAATTCAAAAATAATTATTTTTGTCGCTCTTTGGAAATCAAATAGAAGTAGGAACGTGTTCTGTAAGCAATTTTAATTTCCTATATCCATTCATATTTTTCTCGTCCTTATAGAATAATATTAAACTACTTGAAAAAAAAGAAAAATATTAAAAACCCAAAACTAAATTTTGTTATCGCGGCGTCCGATAATATGCTAGAAATTAGAGCATCTTGAACTATTAATCAATTTCTTTTCTTACAAGTTTTTTTTTGGGTTAATCGGATAAGAAATACGTAGTTAAAAAGAGAAAGAAATCTTAAAAAATCAAAACAAAGCCAACATAAGCTGCACACGTTCTTTCATTCTAGATCAAGAATATCAAGCTGCACATCTGCTCCGCGGACGTTATAAATGCGTAAAAGATGAAAATTTTACTATGAGGAAAAATAAGTGCGGTCCGCACCGAACCTTACGTTGCATACAAGATTCCGAACATTGGACAAGTTTAGAACCAAAAATTACGTACTATTGGTGCACAAAAGATGTGGAAACTTTACGCCTCTATAACTATGTAAAAAATTACTTCATTTATTTATGATGAGATCGTTATATAAAGTTTCGTTTTTAATTATGTTATATATAGCATTAATGAATTCAGATTAAAAAGTTCTTTGAGAAAGCATTTGGCTAAAGCAATTAGCAGCGGATTTTTGCGCAGAATTATTTTTTTTATTATGGTATTCTGAAATTTAAATGAATTTTTTTAAATTTGATTTATGTTGATTTTACTGCCACTGTAATACGTGAAAAAGTTGCATCGAAATCGTTGTCGTAAATTCACATTTTATAATCGTGATGGGAGTTTCAATGAACATTTACGATTTCATTTAATATGACCAAATTGTCCTTTTACTAATATTCGAAAGCTAACTAAATGGAAATGCATCATGGAGTCTTAAAAATTTAAACGTGATAAAAATTTTATCGTGAAAATCGATTAACATTTTTGTTCGTATCTTTATTCGTTTTAATTCTAATACTTCCTCAATAATTATCTTAATATTAATAAATCTAATCAATAACTTGAAAAAAATAAAAATTTTAATCGACGCACTTATAGCTTTACCAATTTGACTACCAGACAAAACCAAATCGACATGAATTTCATTGCCGCATACGACGAGCAATTCGCATTCTTTTTATGAAGTTCATTTACCGCGCGAAAAAAACACGCCAAACAATAAAAGTCTCGAAAGATACAGAAAAATTAACGCGCCATCTTATCTCAATCCACCACGGAATCCATATGTGCACACGCGACTATAGCAGAGATTAACAGAGACACACGGTAGCATGAATAAAAGATAAAAGAAAAACAATGTTGTCGATGCCGATAATAATGGTTATCACCGATTAAAGGAGACCTGAGAAGACGCTAGCAAAATTCTTTCAGCGCCAAACTTATCCTATATACATAATAAAAAATCTCGCACACCTATTTCAAAGAATGAATAGCATGGGTCGCTCCTTCAGACTTCGTCTATACTTGCCTTGATAATACGACAGCGAGCAAAAGATATAGAACTGCTGGCGTATATCTCACTCTATCTCTCCCAAAAATACAAGATCATTTATCTATAGATATGTAAGCGTACGTTATCGCTTCGCCGTACGACCTATCGGACATAAATTAATATATCACGGTTAATATTTGCCAACCCATCATGATGGTTTTCCCAAATATCGTATATAATATAGACGCTTCAAAGATTGTTTAACTGGCGAAATTGTATACATTATACAGCAATGTATGCATGAGAAAGATTCTCGTTATCTCTCGCGATAATAATATTTTTTTCCTTAAATCTGTGTGTATATGCGTCTATACAACTCTGGCAGATTGAACCATCACGACATTTTCGATACTTCGCACTTACACCCACGATACATTTTATAACTATATCCTTTTTTTCCATTCTCGTTTTTCAGAATTTGATTAGCTAAAGATCGAGAGAATAACACCTTACGTAATTGTCGATAGTTACTTCACATAGCCATACACACAGTCTTGTAAACTTGCACACGAAGAGGATCGGTAACGAGATAATGCGTCACGTGTCTCGCACATACCCCATCCCCGTCAATTTACAATTTCCAGCTTTTTACGACAAATAATATATAATAGACCCGTCGCGCAACTTACGTGAATCCGGCCAAAATGTCCATGAGCGTGGACTTGCCAGCTCCAGATGGTCCCATGATAGCAGTAAGCTCCCCTGGCCTAAAGTTACCGCTGATATGTGATAATATTTTTTTCCTCTCTGAAAAAAAAAAAATCATAAACCATTTGTCATCCGTGTTTTCTTATTTCTCTATTTTTCTCCCAACAAAGGAACATGACATTCAATGAAATTCAAAGCTTTATCATCCCACTCTTAAACTTATCAGGTCAAAATGTTTCAGATGCACTATTAAGATATCCACCACTGACATACATACATATATCCATATAGACAAGTATAGTAATCGCGCTTTACGAGTAGATAGAGAACCGATTAAAAACCGTCTAATTAATTCGATAAGATATAGTTCCTTCTCTCACTCTCGTATTAATAACAGCGCGCGCGCGCGTTAACGAAAGTAATTTTTCCGCGTTACGCAACCCATATTCCTTCATTCTTACGCTCACGCGCGCGTGCACGTCTTTAACTATACGCATACATACACGCGTTTTCTTGCCGACCTACAAAATAACAAATAATCGCTCACGAACCTCGTGTTCCCTCCATCGTCATGTCGCGCGTATACCATCTCAAGCACATATATTCGTCGTCGTATATGCCCACGCGCGACAATTGCGAAAAGTCGTCACGTACGGTATAAATATATATGTATATATATACACACACACACGACATGTACGCGCCCGATCGTCCCCAATGAAACAGAAGTGTGCGCGGGGCACTTGAAGTTTCCAAAGCGGAAAAACTAATCAGCCCCCGGAGATAGACGACTACTACTCGTCATCGTACTGCCGTCACCGTATATACGAACACGTACGAACGTTTAGCGGAATTGCAATTAATTCATGCGTAGATATATATATATACACACACACACACGCACGTACGTACGTACGTACAATTTCTTCGTCGATTTCGAGTCCTTTGCGTCGATCGCTAATTAGAGCGCGCGCGCGAGAACACAGAACAAGAGGCTATACTATACGCGTGCATGTATATGTTGGTATATTATCGGTGATGAAGAAATTTTTCACGCAATGAGCAAGCGCGATAATGAAAGTCGACGAGAAGAGGCGATTTTTTTTCTCTCTCTCACTCACTTTTGCACGCGTGCGCGCGCGACATTGTACGCGACCGCGTGGCTGTGACGATAAGTTGGAATAAATGCACATAAATTAAGTTGTCGTCGCCGCTGCACTCACGCCCGGGAATTACTGCTGCTACGCTATGCTAGACTATAGGCTACATTATGCTGCGGTTCGCCGAGAGACGCTACATACTATGAGCGATTGTTATACCAAGGATTCATATATTTTTGTATATATATACATTATCGTTTATCGCGTATATCTTTCGCTACAATGAGTATACTACTTGAGTACTATTTTTGTTTTATTTAAGGTTGTTTGAAGATTGATTTACTTTTCTTTTTTTGTTTTTCCTTCTTTACTAAACGTTAGTCAGACTCTCTCTTTCTATCTTCCCTCATGCGTCGCTCGCTTTGTGTGTTATGACGAACGTTGAAAAGCGACGCGTCTCGCGCGATAAAGCGGTGAAAAGTCAGCTTCTAGTATAGTTGTAGTGTGTGTTTATATATCGTTAAAAGCAATTCCGCAATGAATAATAATAATAATATTTGCCTCTAAGCATCATTGGCTATAGTAGTCGAGCTTTTACTACGCCTATATATAATACAAAATCTTATCTAAATTTGCATAGACAATGGTATATAACTGAACATTTCACCGGTTTCGTCTATACTCTCCTCAAAATCTCCACATCGATGATAATAATTGTTCGACACTTTCGCGAGTGTTTCGAACGTGCGTTTTACGAAACAATGCTAACCGCAAAGAGCCTGCGAAGCGATAACGAGTCTTGCTAGCGTCGAAAAATCAGAAAGAGATTACAACTCACGAGTGAGCGAGCTCGCTTACAGATATATATATAGGAACCTTGACAGATACATATTTTTATCAATATATAGTACCGATACGCGAGCAACGCTCGTGCATATTACACGCGTGTTTATGTATACACATATATATACATGCGGATTCGGATGCACGACGTGTGTGATATATACGAACAGGCACGTCAAGAGAGAGAGAGAGAGATACCAGAACACCTGTTAGCTATAGGTAATCGATTCTCGTGAAATTAAAACCTCCGCCGGTGTGCAGTATATACATATATAATTCTCGTACACCGTGGTTATAATAAAGCAAGGCAACGTATTGACAGAGTGAGAGTACAAAAGGCACCGCGAGGACTTTTATCGGAGCATTTCGGAAAAAATGCTGCGATATCTCCTCGCGTGCCGAGAATGCGATAAATTCCTTGGTTTCTGTTTTTTTTTCTTTTTAATATGCGTTGGACAATCGAGTTAGACGACTGGTCGATGGTTGCGCGCGACAGGTGTAAGTAATGTATTTATTGAGAAATGTATACCATGATAAGAGGGTCGCATCTGTTAAAATTAATTTATATACGTTGTGATATAATAAAGGAGCATACAAAGAGAGAGAGAGGGAGAGAGAGAGTAGGATTATAGATTAACTGAGACATCAATCAGAGAGCTCAATGATTCGTTAGAGATAGAAACTAACGGGCTCTATACTATACAATGATTACCTAACTCATCGATTCGGTGAAGTTGAGTTAATCTATCTCTCTCTCTCTCTCTCTCTCTCTCTCTCTCTCTCTCTCTCTCTCTCTCTCTTTCTCTCTGCCAAAGCGGATCATCGTTGGATTAATAATCCCATATTAAGCTCTTAACAACCGTGATAAAGATGTTCTCTGGTAATATATAAGCTAATACTATGCAGGAATCTCGCGACCGGCGAGCCATTCAGTTGAGGGGTTAATCGTCCCTACGTGACAACGACGACAGTATAACAACCCGAATTCATCAAATAACTAATTTAACAACTGTAACGCGCGTATAATCAATCTCGCTTCATTTATATATATAGAGCATGACAACGATTAAAAAGCTATATATCGTCCTACCGATTTCCCGACACATTTTCACTTTTTCACGAGCATATACATTTATCAACCCGCGCATATATATATATATATATATATATATATAACCTACATATATCTAATGATTCACTGATTCGTAATCAGCCGTGTGTGGCAAGTTGAAAAATACCTTCTTTTTTCTCTTTTTCTATATAACGGCGACGCGCACGCGCGCGTTCGAGATCCTTGTAAAACAAATTAAAATCCAGTCGGTGAACAGCATGCACTTTCATGCTGCATCTCTCTCTCTCTCTCTCTCACTCTTTCTACTTATACAAGCGCTGTATAATTCACATATCGCAACCTCGCGAGAAACAGGTTTTCTCATTCTCCTGCGAGCGTTCGCGCACACACGCGTGAGATATGTATTTTCATCGTAGTATCTCATTATGTAGATTTAAAAAAAGAACAATAAAAAAACGTCTCTCTATCCCTTATTATTGTGCATTATACAGTATTATCTTTCCCTCTGGCATCTCATGTCTTTTCTTTTTTATACAATTGATCTTTCTCGTGCGTATATACACACAAACGCGTATATCTATCATGATTATACCGGTTGATTTCAAAACGTCACGCTTGTCTATCGACGCACACCTTAACTCCCAAAAACAACAACATATATACATTCTTAACACCCACACATTCACAAATATTTAACCCATATATATATATATATATATATATATATAAAGATAAAAGCACGCACCTCTCGTAAGCAATCCACTACGCACACTATAGCTGATATCGTTAAACGTGAGGTTCAGCTGATTCGATCTGACTGGTGTTTGTGCTGTAGTCGGTGTATTACCCGTAGACATGGATTTAGCATCAACTGCACTCTTGATAGCACTTAGATCCAACCGTAAACTAACCGATTTTAAAAAACTTAATCCAGCCGCACGGCCAGGTTGCTCTTTCTCCGCCATCCTCGTAGTTACAACTGACGACGACTATCACTAGTAACCACAATATAAGTATCGTGTCAGACAACTCGATGCCACATACTTGCGCGTTCAGGATAACAAAAACGACGCGTGCTGATAATATATAGACGACCGGGAAGTATGGTAAATTTTGCAGCTGTTCTGTGACGTCGTTCCGGGCTGAGTCCTTGATGCATTCTCCATAGACGGAGCGTCGTGCGTGTGTACGCGCATATACGTATATACGCGTGTGAGTATACATGCGCTTCGACTCTCTTTCTTTGTTTGGAGCGCCAGGCAGCCTGAGTATGAGTGAGCAGCAGCTGTCCTCCGCTCTCTCCCCCGCTCTCTCTCTCTCTCTGTATACATACAATGTTTGGGTTTATTAGTATAAGGTGAATATGTATAGTTTTGGAGCACGCATGTATAGTTTTATATATTATATATAGACTTTTTGTATACATATAAATGAGAATACACACACACATACACATGTCACGTTCTAAACGCCGGCTTATATAATTTATATAGAGAAGCAAACGAGGTCCGCGCACGCTCGCGATAAAGAACGTCTATTTTTAAGTAGCAAGAAGAGGTGGAGAAAGAAAAAACATACACACATTGCGATCGTTGAGTATTCGCATGGAAATGAGAGCGTTGTCGACAACGACAACGACGACGGGCAGTAGCAACTCAAGTTGATCGTGCGTGAAGAATAACTGGAACGCGAGCTTTTTCGAAAAAACACGTGATAATATTGCTATATCTATACCATATATATATATATATGTACGTAGAATTCGAAATAATCTATTAACTGTTACATTCGTCTATATATATGTTTTTCCAGTGACCCTCGCGATGATGTATACAAACGAAAAATTCCGCCCTCTACGGCTGCTATTCATAGACTTATGGTATTGCATTACCAACGTAGCTATATACACATACATACCCGCACACCACAAAACTATATACTCTCCGGTAATTTACAAAGCCGTGCATATACACGCGCTCGTCGACCGGAATATAATTGCTCCGCGAAGTTTCAGTGTGTTTGTGCGTTAGCGTAGTTGTCTATGATACTATATTACTACGCAACATTATACTCACGAGACAGCGACGGCGGCGGTACAATTATCTCATTGATGCATTGGCGCGCGCGTGGTTCATCATCGAATTTTGCTAATGAAAATACGGGGCATGCACACACTAACTACACTCTACTATTCCTCCTCCTCCTCCTCCACCTCCTCGATCGCATATACCGACTCATAAAAAGAGCATTAAAACATTGACCAGATGATGATGCACCAAGGCCGTCGCATACGATGCCTATGTAATATATGCTAAAACATGTCCATGTCTCTCGCTTGTCTATATAATACTTCCTAGAGAACCGAGCTCGGATAAACTCAAAAAAAAAAAAAGAACTGTGTGGATTCTACAAAACGATCGTTTTTCTCATACATATACTTATATACCCACGCGGTCACACACACACACACACACACACACACACACACACACTTTTTATATATAGTATATAGACTTACTTTGATTACGCGTGTACTCGCGCGCGGTCTCTCCTATATCTGCCAATTCTATAATTAGAAAAGCGCACTGTGATGTGTATAGAGCTGCGTGTTCACCGAGAGAGCGCCTCGCACCTCGTGCACACACGCGTTCCGCTTACTACTGCTGCTGTTGCTGCACTGATGCTTATACACTATCCTCTTTTCCGCGCGTATATGTGCACACGCCTATATATCTATATTACCACTCCTGCAACTGCAACTACTATACTACTACTACTATGCTGTTCTCCAGTCGCACTTCTCTTTTCTCTTCAAAACAATACTACTGCTGATACTCGTTGACGACGACGACGACGACGCTGACGACTATACGTCGCCGATGCACAAAAGCGCACCTCTCCCCGCGTATACGCGAACGCGTGTATAACAAGGCGCGAGATCGAGGTTGCAGGTAGGTAGGTAAGCAGGTAGGTGAGCGGTTTGTTGCGCGTATGTATATATATATATATATATATATGCACATACACGCGTTCTTTCTTTCTCTCGTATGACTGTTCTGTTCTGTACTACTGCACACACGCACACTTTGCTCACGCACACACACACTCTCACACGCGTCTGCGCGCGGCGGGGACGACGCCGCGACTGCTGCTACGGCGGTGCTTGCGTTCCTGCGCGTTGAAAGCAGCTCACACACAGAACTCTGATATATCTCGAGTTTGTGTGTATGTGTGTGCGAGAGAGTAAGAGAGGAGTGGGAGGAACTGCTAAGATAAGAAATATACAGTTTTCGGAGTGGGGTGTGGTTGTTGTGTACTATGTATATATATATGTATATGTGGGTGTTGCTTTTGTAAAGAGTTTTTGAACTCGGATATTATACGGGCGCGCGTGCGTTAGCGCGTGGAAAAGGGTATATAAGTCTATGAAGGCGTGATTGTATATAGGTGTGTATATGCGTGGTTAGAAGAGAGGAGAAGTGGAAGAAGAAGTATAGAAAAAGATTATGAAGGTATTTAGCGAAGGTGGGTAATAAAGTTGCGGGTGTATATACTGTGTATAAGCACGTCGTGCAGGCGCACCGATGGATCGGCTGTCGGAAATGAGATATCTCCTTACCGTAACGGAGATAATGTTATATATTATTATATGTATATGGGTTATTTCACGTCAACTGTTGAAGGTGAAAATTTCAAAATTGTTCAAAATTTTTTTACGCATTCCAAATTAGCCCCAGAACATATCCCTAAAGTTTTAGAGCAAAATATTCAATCGTTCAAAAGTGAGAATTAATT
>JAYJLV010032465.1:0-28045 GCA_036873485.1 Torymus texanus | reverse complement strand
TAATTTTAAGATAAGCGTCATTTTAACATGCGTTGACCAGAAATTCTGCCCAGAATCTGCTCAATTTTCTACCAGGGTGTAGTATGAAACTATTTACCATTTGAATAAATCTTGTTACTATAATATAAATTCCTTGAAATTATAATATTTTTTATCAATATTTTCAGAGAAAAGAATTATCTTATGAAAATAGTCATTTTTCTGTTTTTAACGATGACTAATTTAAAATGAGTTTATTCGCTCTAGGAGAACATAGGTATCTCAGACCTGCTTTGAACAGAATTACTGAAGTATAGTAATAAGATTCAAACAGCAAAATCGAACTTAATTTGGATTTTTATTTGTACATTTACGATTTTAAAATAGAATCATAACTAGGATTGAATTAAATGTAAGCTTTCAAGTTTGTTCGAAAAAAATTATTTTTATAGGACCGAATCCATTTGAAATCTAACGGCACGACTATGATCATATAACTAATTATTTTTTTATTAAAAACGTGATTCTTCTCTTAAAATAAGAAAGAAGTATCAAGTAAAAGACGTAATTTATATTTAAAAATTACAAATGAATAAATATATAAAAATACTTGGGAATGCAAAACGCATCTATAGGATATATAACATATATATAATTATGCAAATGAATTCTATTTATTTTCTAATTTTACTTTTAATATCGTAAATATGGTGTTTTTTCTATATTAGTGAGATAGTATTTAAAATATTATTGATTTTAGTTGTCTCTACTAGTTGTAGTATAGCCGAGTTCATGAGTCATATTTCATTCATGCCGGACTAAACCTATTAATCTTAAAATCTCTACATATTATATATAATGTCTTTCAAATTAAATTTAATTTAATATAATCATCTTATATATTCAGTTTTGTAAATAGTTTCATTGTACCTTTGAAATAAATTATGATGTACTTACTAAAATATTCAGTTCATTTTTCCCTAATACTAACCAATACCGATAGGCTGTGTAATCAGTCAGCCTACTGACAAACCAAAGCGAGATCAGTCCACTACAAAACGTATGCTCTAACGCTCGCGATACTAAGTGATCTGAGATATAGAAAAAAGAAGGCTAAGATACTTTGCGGAGTGAAGAGGCAGAGGAGGCTGCTACTCAAAAGAATGGGTGATAGCTGATCGCTGACCCCTGCTGATAGTTCCCTGCAGATATACCTTCCTGGAGTGAAACTGAGCTTAACCCTATAAGCTAACCTCTGCTAGAAGAACCCGTGGTTATGAACGCACTACGCTAAGAAAAAGCCATCTGAGATGTGAAAATAGATATATAGCGAGTCGGTTGTCGCACTCCACTTAGGATTGCGAAGATTGTGCAATTTTATTATAAGAACCGCCTTAATGAAGAAGAAAGTAAGTTTGTAGTCACACACCTGAAAAATGCCATAGAGGAGGCATCAACTAAAGGCTATTGTTCGTCCTTTTTATACTGGTTCTGAAGGACGTGCGTGTTTCAGTGCAGAAGCCAACCTCAAAACCGAGAAGATGGAAGTCCGAAAGTTTTCCAGAGTCACCATTTTCGTGCTCTGTAAGCTCCACAAAGGAGCAGTCTTAAAAAGACTATCCCGCTAGAAACTGGGATTCAAGATACTATATATTATATCCGGAAGGTCTGGGATATCAAGGGTTCCCTCCAAGAAGCAGGGGTTAGTAATAAAAACAGTAGTATATGTCACCATGCAGAGGATAGAAGAAACTACTTTCTCTAATTCTCCAGTGGCTATAGAGTACACTGAGGTATCCACTTAATCTGTGACAAAGTGGCAGTTTTTACAATAACGGTTATACAAGTAAATTTGCATAAATCCAAAAACGTTTCAGCTGTCTTGATCAGATGTATGGCAAGGATGCATACATGTATATCATTTGTCCGAGAACCTTAGATATATCCGGTAAAGATAGCCGGGGTCAGTGGGTGCGGGTAGCTGCTCTGTGCGAGGAAGAACCACTTAAGAGCCTACTTATTGGAAAACAAAATGTTCATTTTCATTATTCAAGTTACATAATAATTAATAATGATGTCTATGTGATAATAATTCTTACGAAGAACTTTAATCTTCAGTGCGCAGATACGCTGCTGTGATTTGAAGGAAGCTTTGGTAAGGCGTTGAAGGAGGGGGCTCAGTTGTCTGGCTAGATGGCACAAGCGCCTGCCTTTTACCGAGAACTCTATTCCCAGATAGACTCAGGATTCCTCATGGCTAAGTGCTCGTACCAATTGATCATGAATGGTGAAGGTAGCTCTAGCATTGACCACTACCTTACTTCTATTAAGATCTCAAGAGATGGTAAACTTTGTGACTTGGTGTTAACATTAACTTAACATCAAGTCTCAGTCCTTGAAGTAACTCATCGTATGGCTGAGTAGGTGTTGAAAACCGATTGTTGAGTAAGCGAGTAAGACGAGGTCTTCGGTGAAGGCTATGTCTCGGATAGTGATATTGTTAAAAACGATGCCACATTCTTGAGGGAGAGAACGGAGGGGGTGGTCCATGATGATATTAAAGTTGACCGGTGAAAGCAGATCGCCCTGCTTTACTCGTCTCATAACTCTCAGTGGCTCCGATTTTCATCCGCAACCTGATAACGTGATAGTGCTTCGCTGGTGATAGTCTCGAAGATACGAGATCATAATATGATGTTATCAAAAAGAAGACTAGCTGTTTCTGCGGTAGCTAGGCGGGTAATATGATCTACCGTATCGACGGTCTTGGTAATGCCGAACGTATCGATGTACAATGAGCGGAAACTGGTGTACCGACTGCGAAGAATGGCGTCGAGAAGGATAGTGTTATCTTTGCGACCATTGACCCCACCCCGATACCCTCATTGCTGCTCGTTTAGCTAAATGAGTTCTGCTATTATCTGTGCTAAGACTTTGTGTATAAGTCTGGTAAGAACAAAAGAAACGGAAATTGGTGTAAAGTCTCCAGACAGCTTGGCTTCAGGACCGTCAGAACCAGACAACATGACCAGAAATGGTCTAGCCGCTCTGATGTTATCGAATGCGACTAGCGGCAAGATATCCTCGATGGGAAGCCGTCGAATAATTGCGGCTTAGTGTCTGTGATTGATTGTGTTAAGACGTTGATCCAATAAGCCTTTATGATATCGCGTGATAATTGCTGGGTATCGTCGATGCCTTTTAGGGTTCCTGGATTTCTTGTTAGTAATTGGAAAGGATATTGGGAATCTAAAAAGCGAGTGACCTTATAGCAGTACACTTTAATTTTAACCGTTTCTTTATTTTACTAAAATTTACAAATGTTTCTTGTCTAGGATCATGCACTATCTATTGGACACGATAGCTGCACGAAGGCCTGGTTGGGTAACCTGCTGAATGACCAGCTCATAACACCAGGCCTTGTGTGCTCTTCCATGGTTTTTTTGGGTAGGAGGGGGGCGAAGAAATGCACTTTTGCATGTCGGCTGGACATCCAAAGGTATTAGACTTTGCTTATCTTCCCTCGGACAAGCAATATTCAGCATCATCCTGACGAGTCCAGCCAAGAACTTGGATGTCTTGTTTTGGACTCTGCGCAGATGTTCGTTAAAGCTAAGGCGAAAGTCGATCCAGTTACCGAGATATTTGGCGCTTGAGCTACTCGAAATCATGACATCCTCGACACACACCTGAAAGTCGTCCCCGAAGCTTCTTCTCCTGGTGAGGACCATTACCTTCGATTTTGGACCGCCAACTGAAGACCATGCTTCTTAAGCCACCGTAGATTTCTTCAAATGGCCCACTAGATTCAACACCTGAGGGCCCTCACAATACTAGCCTTAACAGCCACGAAGACCTCATCGGCGAAGCCAGTCGGATAGCCTACGAGCTGCATACCGGGGAGCATTTACAGGCGCAAAAGGGCGTCATAAACGAGATTCCACATATTCAGGCCAATTGCCGACCCCTGTGCGATCCCGAACGTCATGGGATTTATCCTCTCACCCTCGGTTGTATTGTGCCAGAGTACCCGGTCACGCAAATAGTCCTCCAGGACATTGCACAATTACTCCAGTACTTGATACTGGTACAAGGGCACTGAGTATGTTCCACTACCGAGCCGATTTGAAGATGTTCTTTACATCCAGAGTTACCAGGGCGCACTCGTTCCGACTGACCTGCGGTTTGCTCCAGGCTGCGTGGGTCCGGTGCTTAATCTTCTCTATTTCCATCGCCGTTGATCTGTCCTCACGGAAACTTGTTATCAGAGAGGCCGATCCCAGATTCAATTGCCATCCTTATAGCCTCGCACAATTGAGCCACTCGAAGACTTTCCCCGTGCTGTCGAGCATTCACAGTGGCCTAACCTACGACCGAGTGACGGGGGATCCCTTGCCTTGCTGGACTTTCCAGTACTCGCTGAACATGCCTAAGCGTAAACACACATTGAACATGTCCAGCAGTACGAAGGGTAACTAAGAGTAACTCCGCTGTGCTAAACAAAGAGGGCATTTTCCTCAACGGTGAGCTTACGTCTCTCTCGTTCTAGATAGTTGGGGAAGGGGGCGACAAAGATGTCACACATCGTTGTCAGGTCTATAGGGGCTATCGGGGCATTGATTCGAAACCGCTTAGTAGCGGCCTGGTACCCCCGCCCCCATCGGTCTCTATTTATGTCCTCCTCTAATCTCAACATACACCTCCTCTTGCTTTCACGGATGGTTCCCATCAGCTTTTTCCGCGCGATCTTATAGAGTAACTCTGTCGCGATGTCAAGTAGTCGATTTCAAGAGTCCATCAGATTTTACGGCATACTCGCGTCGCACCACTACTGGCTGGTCACTGACGGTGAAAAACTCTCCTGGGATTCGAAGAGTTGTGCCGAAGAGCAATTCTGCCGGCGAGACCTTGATGTCCTCCTTGTACGCTGCTCTGAGCTCCAACAGTATACCGTAGGTAGCAGCTGAATCCACGGAATGTGCGGGTTGCACATGAGCGCCGTTTTGAGGGTGCGATACCAGCGTTTCAGGGTGCCGTTGCTCTGCGGGTGGTAAGGAGTCGTGCGCACCTTGTTGGCGCCGATCAGGCACATTAAAACGGCGGAGAACGCCGACTCAAACTGAGGACCCTGGTCCGTTGTAATTGTAAGCCCCGTGCCTGACTGCATCGGCGGTGGAGCTCTGCAACGGAATGACCTGCGGCCAGCGAGTGAACCGGTTGATTATCGTTAAACAATACCTGAAACCGTTGACCAGAGGTATGATGACGATATCCAAGTGGATGTGGTTAAAACACTCATTCGGCATTTCAATGTTGGTTGGTTACAGTCTAGCATGACGGTGGATCTTTGCACGCTGGTAAACGATGCATTCTCGTGCTCGCTTTGTTGCGTCTCTCGTTATACCTGACAATATAAATCTTTCCTTTAGCGCTTTTGCTGTGCCGCGGCCGCGCTGGAGTATGAACGATGTCAAAGCGGTTCTGCGAAGGCCTGCCGTAATGTACGGACGAACCAATCCTGTGGAGATGTCGCAAAGCAGCCTGTGTCTATCGATGATGAGCCCCTGCACGTTCAGTGACGATATTGTGAGCTCGTGGTTCTTGTTAATATCTTCTTATGTCTAAGTTCTGTGTCCACTCGAGAAAGCGCGTCCGCGATGACATTGTCGTCTTCGCTGACGTGGGTGAGTGTGAGTCAGAACTGGCTGATAAAGTTTAGCTAGCGTATCTGGCGTAGCGACGCTTTCTCCTGCCGCTGCCCCAAAGCTTTGAGCAACGGCTTGTGATCAGTTTTTAACACAAATTCCCTTCCTTCCAGTATTTGTTGGAAATATTTGAGTGCATCATAAATGTCGACAAGTTCTCGATCATACTGGCTGTAGTTCTTCTCCGTAGGCGTCAATTTTTGTGAAAACAGACTGAGCGGTCTCCAGACGCTGTCTTGCAGTTAGTCGTGGAAAGTGACTGGCTACGAGTATTTCGTGGTGACTTTTACTCTAACGACGAGGCGCTGCTTGCACTGGTTACGTGCTCTTTAGGTCGCAGATGGTTTTTCGCCTACTAGCAACGTCGATGAGCTATGAAGACTGAAGGTGGCTTACAGAGATTCCAAGTAGCACCTAGGCACTGGCGAGCGCGTTCGAATGATTCTGAGGGTGGATCGCTTTTCCTTCCTTCCCCTCAATCATGAAAACTTTTGAAAATTAAAACATTTAACCAGAAAAAATCCAAGAATTGAGAATTTGAACTTACGAAAGCCTCCACAATCAGAAAAAATTTAGAAAAATAATTCGGTCATACGGGTTGGGAATTCGAACTCATGACTCTGTCGTCGAGAGTCCTGCACAATACCAATGAGCCGAATCTGTTAAGCTAAAAGTGAAGCCCCTACCCAAGTACTGCTTACGCGATCTGACGACAGTTAAAATTGGGCACAAAAGCACGAAAACGGCATAAAGAAAGTAATTTTTGCAACAGCTTATTTCCCATATAACTTAGACCTCCTTGTGGCTGAGGTTGAAGAACAAATTAATTATTGTGAAGCCAAGATGTGAGACCTATTACTTGGGTGTGGTAATAACGCTTACCATCTGGCTTGGGGTAGTTCGAACACGCCTGATAGGGGAGAGAAGCTCTTGCAGTTTCTCTCTACTACCAACCTAGATTTTTAAACAAAGGAGCAAACCTACCGTTCAGAATGCTAACAGAAAGGACGCTATCGATATAACGTGACTGTAAGAACGAGAACATTGTGACAAACGATCTTGGGCTACAGAGTCTCTGGTAAAACTTTTCAGATGGACGAGACTTTATAGAAATTCTAAGAGGATTGACTAGACGTCTATGCCGAAGAACTACGTGCCAGACTTAAGTACTTTCCAAGCAGATACAGTAACTAGTATGAATCCGATCACTCCGGTGAGGTCTTAAAAACCAAAATCGCTAATACTTTCGAGAACAACTATAAACTACGGTTGAGTCCAGTGCCAAAGAGAGTACCATGGAGAACCACAACACTGGAGGAGCCACAGAATAAAATCAGAAAACTCTTCAACATATCTAAAAAGAAAAACGGGCAATTTAAATAGTAGAAAGACTTTTAAAGAGGCTCAAAGAAAGTATAAGAAGGAAGTAGGCTGAACAAAAAGGCAGAGCTGAAATTTTTTTTTTGAAAGTATGGGCAGTATTTCAGATTCAGTCAGGCTTCTCAGACTTCTCAGGCATCCAAACGTTCAAGTCAACGTAAACAGTCGCTTAATTAGATTTTTCAAGTCAAATGGTATACAAAAATATTACTGCATCGTAATACAGTATACTATGATGGTAATATAAGTGATCTTGCAGAATTTTTACGGTATTTTGCTAAAAACTTGACAACTAGCAATTGTAAAAGTGTATGCATTTTAATTAGTGATCAATGCCAAAATAATAAGTGAAACAACGTGAGATATCGGTATATTCTCGTATCAAAATTGTTCGAAGTAGCTTAATACATGTGTTGTGATACTTCTTATATGAAGAAGTAGATCCTGGGATACTAAAGCTAGATTAAAATGAAGAAACATTTTGAGAACACTTCAACAATTAAAATCTCTGAGCCATGTATGTAATATTTACCTTGATTATTGTTACGCAGTCATCTGATATATTATTGCTGAAGCTATAATGAAGTATTATCCGGAAATTTCAGTGTTAAATTTCCTTACGGCGTTTAAAAAACTGATTACATTACTCCATGTTTTCAATAACTGAGATAGATAAAAGTTTCTCTTCGCATAAAATAGTTCATATCATTAGATAGAAAGAAGAACGACCTATCTTGACAAAGCGTAGGCAAAGATTTTACCTCAGGCGAACGTAATAATGTGCCACCTCAGTATCCCTCATCGTGCCGAGATGACATTCATCTGAAATAGGACCTTTTTACACGAGTGCCCGAGATCGAACCTTCTTACGCGCCCACCTAAGATAGGGCCTTTCACGGCTTGGAGCTTATAGAATTGAGAAATCACTTTTTCCATGTTTAATACTCAACCTCAAGTCTCGTCTAAGGTGTTTAGCATGATTTTTCTTTTATTCACATCATGAAAAATACTAAGAGTTCTTCATCAATGGTCCACGGACATCTCTCCCTATTCAACAGTAAGATATAGTATGAATGTCACATTTGCGATCCCTATCATCTCGGTGTTCTCTTCTATTTGCCAAATATTTTCGTGCGTACATTTAAGTGCTTTATGAAGATATTTAATATATATTTGAATATAATAATACAAAAAATTATAAATAATTGTAGTGAATTGATACCAATGCTCAGCCGATGTATGTAATTAAACACAGGATGCGCTAATCACGCATAGAATAAGAGAATAGAATGAATTACGCGAGAGAGACAGAGAGAGAGAGAGAGAGAGAGAGCGCGACGAATTCGCTCTCTTTCCGCCGTTGACATTTGACGAGGCAGAGCTCTTAACTGCACCCCAATCAACGTTCGAATTACGACGCCGTCAAGTATAAATATGATGAAATAAGTACATCCGAACCAAGCACGCCCCAGATTTCATTAATTGGATCTGAATATACATATTAGATCGACAATGTTATTTACAAAAGAAGGAAAAGTATGCGAACTTCAACTTGAAAAGCCAATTATATTGCGTTAATATTACAAATTGAAGGTAGAATTGAAGTTTTCTCAAATTTTCGTTTCTTAAAACTTTAAACGTGTTTTTCCTCAAAACTGCATTTTTCAAACTAGCCAGAAAGATTTCTCCTACAATTTACAATCGATTAACTTAAAATTTTATCCGTAACTTCAAAACACTTTTTTAGAAAAGTGCGTCGGTAGCCTCTTCATTTTATCTACTTTTTAAGGCAGATTTTTTTGATAAAAAAGAAATTCTTATCTTTACTATCGAAATAGAATCATTTGTGGCTCACGAATGAAATTCGGAATAACATGTATCAGATGTCACACCCCGGTTTCAATGCGATCTATAATTGCCTTTCCCAATATCCAAGCTGTATAATTAAAGCGCTCTATTCTCGGTCCTCCCCAATATTTAAGTTGCATAATTTGATCAAATACCGCTTTCTAATTATTCCCACTTAATTATTTTCTAATGCGTATAACTTTGCCTGAAATAAATTATGTCTTTATTACAGAATACACAGTTTTCTCATGAAATGTAGTTCTTATTAGCTAAATCATTTTCGAATTGATTTAAAACCATTATTTCATGAAAACTCATTAGAATTCATCATTGGAACTAATACTATAGTTATTGCATTCATATTATTGTAAACATTTTATTATTGTACAACATGAAATCTTCTGTATGCTTTCCGTTTTCATGTTTTAAGAGAAGCTGAAGAAGGAAACAAAATTAGCAAAACGTAATTAGTGATTAATAAAAAAACTCGATCAGTAAATGAAACCGATACAGGAGTAAAATGAAAGGAAATGAGTGTCTTTCAGAACGTGGCACGTACCTTATACACCGTTTCCGGTTCAAATCATTGAGAGATTGATGCAGCCTAGGAATGTCATTTTTTATTTTTTGAAACAAGAATTTGGCCGCCAAAAAGTCAACGCAATCAAAATATCTAGAGCTGGCAGTGAGTGAGCGCGCGCCACAGATCTGTGTATATATTGTGCAACGCGTGCGCGCCCGCACGACAATGTAAGTATCTCGTGAGAACACTTGATCTCGCGCTCGAAGCGCAAAGGCTCTTTTCTGGGAGACTCTCTTTTCTCTCCATCCTTGTCCGGTGTGTTCTATGCACATTACGTCAGCATGGCGTAACCGGCACAAAGGATAATAACCTTGCCTAGCGGGTCGTATATACGATACACTGAGACTTACAGCGGTGTCTATCTGGCTGAGGGCATCGCAGGGGCAGAGTTGCTCGAGTCCTAGGGATATATAAATTATTAATATTCAACTTATACAATACAAAGTATTGTGCAAAATGCAGATAATAAAATCACCGAAATTATTATTGATAAATGTCAATTCCAGGATGTAGTAGCGCGCCTGGCTTGGGGAATATATAAATCATGAACTGACATGTGAATCAACAAGTCAGTAACGCACTCAAAATGTTCGTTAAAATTTTGTACAATCTTTGATTCAGTGCAAATAAATTCATATCTTTGTTGAAATAAAATCTAATATGTAACCGTCAACTGTTACTGACAGAGTTACTTAAGTAATTTTTAATAATTAAAAAAATTTAGTATGGAATATGCAACGTTTCAAATTGCTATTTCTAATCGTCTCAAAATAGCATCTGAATACAATTTTAGATTGGTTTTTAAATCTTGTTGAAATTCTATTTTTAGACGATTTGATATTTGCTATATACGATATTGATTTGATACTTTGTAGAATGATAGAGTGCATTATTACGGGCGGCAATAATGTCTTAGTTTTGTATATCCAAATATATTTTTTATAAATCTTAAAAATAATTTAATTAGTTTCATCAGTTGATGAAACTTATCCTCTTTATTAATCATGAATTATTTTTAGAACTTTCTTCTTTATTATATTTGTATTAAACAGTGAATGGGTAATATCTGTGTTTAACGTTTACAAGTAAAAGTTTGGTT
Organism: Torymus texanus; assembly: GCA_036873485.1. Taxonomy (NCBI): domain Eukaryota; kingdom Metazoa; phylum Arthropoda; class Insecta; order Hymenoptera; family Torymidae; genus Torymus; species Torymus texanus. The sequence continues at coordinate 17,451 of JAYJLV010032465.1, read as the reverse complement.
AGTATATTTAAATTATCCTATTGCATTCTTGGACTAAAAAGTGTTTAGGTAACGGTAAAAAAATTTGTTGAGTCGCAATGTGAAAATGTATCTTATACGGGTTAACATTCAATATGTAATCGTTGCAAATCCTGTTTATGTTCAGGTATCAACATCTATATATAACTTATGACAACCACTTCACTAGCTACGGTACTATGCGAATACCAACTATATGACTTTCTACCTAATTCAAATTGATGCAATGTTAGCATTTAATTTTAATTCAGTAAACGCAAAAATATAAAGAACAATAAACGTAGACTATTTTTCTTCTTTCTCACGATTACATAAATAAATTATCAATGGTCTATGATAAAAATAGTAATTTCATAGTTATCCGAATTCATTCCTCATGTAATAATAATGTTGCACATTTTTACATTAAAATGAATATACTAGTGAACAAAATAAAGTGAATGTATTCTAGCATTAGAATGTTAAAATTAGTTTTAATCACTATTGTAAATAATGTAATTAAATTATTAGTCTGTACATCGACTAAAGCATAAGTACTATAGGATTATTAAATTCTGACCCTTGAATTCGAAGTACTGTAATTGTACTTATATATTCAACAAACGTTCTTTTTAAATTATGAAACCGATAATTAGTACAAATATGTTAATATTCTTATCATTTATTATGTACTGTTACGTTACCTATTTTACGATAAATCAGACCAATAAAAGCTTGATTGTTGGATATATTAAACTATAAATAACCATATCACATTAATATTAACAAATTATTTAAAAAAGCATCAAATTATTTTAACATTATTTAACTGATTCTGATTATAAATATGAAATACAAATATCTAAGAAGTTATAGTTGTCCAGTCAACATTTATATTTGGCTATACACTTTAGAAAGTTCCAGCTGGCTGCGCGTTGCGAATGCATGCTTTAGCATGCATAGCTGCTGCTGCCACCGCTGTTGCCGTGCAACTATAGGCCACACCCTGCTACCTTTTTCGAAAAGTCCCAGATGCAGTACAGAGTATGTTGAACTTCTACTGCGTAATATTTCTCATAAAAAGAAAAATCTTTTCAGCTGCAGCTGCAACAGTTAAATGTTACATCGTATCCTGTATAGAAATTGGCTATAATTGTAACTAGAATTGATTTACTTTTTGGAAAAATAAATTTCATTCAATAAATTTGCTTTAACTCCTGGTGGTTTATATTTGTATACTGATTGGTTTATATAATCAAAATTATGTCCAGAATATTCGCGTTAAAATAAAAATAAGCCGGCACATAAGTACGTCAATTTCACAAAGAAACGTTGTTGTACTGTCGAAATTTTATATATATATATATATATATATATATATACACACTGCGTTGAATGACGTTTAAGATTGTTAGATAGCCGGAATACTTTTAATATGAAACAATTAAATTCTTAATCATAAAAAATAATATACTTCACAGTAAACGTATTATTATAAAGGAACGTAATGATTAATGATTTAAATCGTTTATTTTTTATTTTGATCATATTTATATCAGAAACATAAAAAATAATTGAAATAACGGTAGCACGTGTAATTACTTAAAAAAGATATATGTGATGAAAAAGCAGGAGTGCAAAAAATACAATTTCAATATGACGACGACTTGCAGCGACACAGTCGAATCAATATATGGAGCACGAGCTTTTCAACTCTTAATCCAGGATTTGATTGTCGTCGGATGCCAGCTATAATAAGGAAGTTTCTGTTCTTACATTTAATAGCTTCAAGAGTTTTAGGAAAAAATAACGCTTAATGATAATTAAAAACTTACAATTTACTAATACATAATTTTACAATAACATATACATTTATGTACGCCATGACGAGATAAAAAAACGTACAAAATAGTGGAATGCACACTCGATTTCGATACGACGGCACATTACACTCGGGCTACCCCTGTCAAAGTACGCAACAATTTTTACACATTTTGCAGTGAGCTTGAGCAGGGCCCAATGCTTTAGGACAAGCTTCGGTGCTTTTGTGCTCTGTAGTACATAGAGATACGTAATATTAATAGTACACATAAAAACGCCTGCTGTTTCACGAGCTTTCACATCATCATATCATCATAATCTTGGCAAAATAACGAACACAATTCTATAGTTAATCCCTTTCAAATAATTGCAGGCCCGTTGCGCCACACGTGCACACAGCTGCTGTATCTCTTCACTGGCAATAATCAATTTCCCGATAAATTCATGTGCACGTATCTGTATGTGTATGTGTATGCTCGACGCATCAGTTACACTCGAGAGTGAAAGTGCGCACGAGCGCCTGTGGACGATGATAATTTCGCGCCATCAGCTCGCGAGAGAGGGGAAGTGAAGAAAGAGAACGAAAGAGAGTGAGAGACAGAAAGATGGAAAGAAATTTACATGATAAAACTCCCGATTTATGTGTTTGTGTATGTATAGGTGCGTATACATTACATACTAGTCTCGATAATCCTATAAATAGAAAAGTTTTAAAAAAAAGGACGGAAGTGCCGAACTCAGCGCGTGTCTTCCTTTCACGTACTATGCGAGTTGATAGTGAGGTAAAAGAGAGAGAGAGAGAGAAGAGTTCTCCTTACTTTTTCGGTGTCAATTATCACCGGTATTTCGAAGTTTTTGTTTGCTTTTCACAACGATGCTCCTTTTGACAGCGTTGTTACATGATCTTGTAATTAAGTGGGCATCACGGAATCCCTCTATATCATTATCAGCATTGCTATATGACTTTACTTTCAGGCGACATTTGATCTGTAAAAAACAGAATAAAGTAAATGTATAAAGTTCCTGTTAAAATATGCAGATCATTTTTTAATATTCTAAATCATCTTTGAATATTTCTAAAAAATATTTTCTAAACCACTAATAATTTTTATGACGAACAAAAAGAAAAAAAATCTCTTTTACTAGTAAGCAAACAAGCTGCAAATATTGAATGGAGGTGAAAACCCAACTTACCCTCAAAGGACTGGCGGGCAGCTCTAATAGTAGCCGAAACTGATGTCGTGCAGTGGGGGTGAACCACCCTGAGGTAGAGCGTAATCCCTGGCGAGCTGATCAAGGATACCGCCACCACCGCTGCGCTGCTGAGGCTGGCCGCGAGGTTGATGATGCTCCTGAACGGGTGCCGGGCCGAACTGGACTGGGCCGTTTTTGTACTGGGGTCCCAGAGCGGGCTGGTCATCGTACAAAGGCTGCTGGATCAGCTGTGATTGGAGTGAGGAGGGGCCGAGGTGGGATGGCCTCGTCTGGGGCTCGGCGGGTGTGAAGATTGGCTGAGCGGGCGCAGATTTTGGTGCGTGGCGCGCCTGGGCCGGTGCGTAGATTGCCTGTGTGTGCTGCTGGCTCTGGTATGTCGGCTGGTACTGCTGTTGGTAGGCGGCTGGTGGGGGTGCGGGTCTAGCCGGGGCTGGACGACGAGCTAAGCTATTTTTTTTACAATATCGTTCGCTTAATTAGTTTTTACATTTTTTTCTCATGCAGGAACAACGTGTATTATTTTTTCAATATTTATTAAATATCGTAATGTTTTACTGCCTGATAATAAAATAAGGAAACTACTAAAAAAAAGTAATCACAGTTTTATAGTTTTGAAAGAATCCAATTAATATTCACAGTCTCATTACGGAGCATTTTCTATTGCCACTGAATCTTCTTTTACAAATTGTTATAAAATTCGCAAATAATGACTTATATTAAATTTCAAGATACATTCATACATTACAGAGATTAAATCTGAAAGTGAGTATGATGTGCTACTATTATATGCCGATTTATCAAACTTATCTATTTGAATACATTTTAAGTTATTTAATCAGCTTTCTTTAATTAAAGGTTGGGATAGTTGAACATTTTACGAATTTTCCTTTTTTCTACTTAATGTCTTGATTATGTTACGATTCTTAAATTATCAGAATATGACGCTATAATGGAGGTTATTAAATATATAACTTCCGTGTTATCTCCTAATTAGAGAAAAACATGCCAGAATCTGATATTATTTAAGGATTACGCAAACGAGTAAACGCAATAGAATAATGCTATAAAATAAAGTGACAATTAAGCGGTTCAGATATCATCATACGGTATAGTATTAGCAAAATAATGTTGAATTTATATACAATACAAGCATTTACTGGTAATATGAAAATTTTTTTCAAATAAAGCTACATGACCTTTATCGTCACGATTTCTAGGCAAAAAGATGCCTTACCTTTGAGGAGGAGGAGCTGGTCTAGCGATAGGCTGCTGATATTCGTAATCTTGGTACTTGGCAGCCTCGAGAGCCTCTTTACTGGTAGTTTCATCGACGAGAGTCGGAGGAGCAACGGTGATACCCTCACCCGATGGTTGGAATCCATACTGATCGGCTCCGTACTCGACTACGCGCACTTTGCCACCGTCATCAACGAATCCATACTTGCCCTTGACTTCGCCGTTGGCTTGTTTTGTCTCGATCTTAAATAGAAAATGTCATTGGTTTATGCTTGGTTATTCATTTCGTAATTAATTATGAACATCTCTCAGTCACAGTTCAACACCAAAAGGAATCTCGATACTATATTGAAGTGTTAACTCAAAGTTTCCCTTCGGAAAATTGTTTTTCTTAGTTTGAAATAATAATCCGATAGAATAATTTTTGACAAACCTCCCTTACAATATAACAAGTGTTAAACTTTAAACTGAAATTATCTATACGACGTAAATAAAGTTTCGTTCACGAAAGAAGTTTATAAAGTATAAGCTCGGATGTATTTAATTCCACACGATTAGCTAATGGAGAAAAGTAAAAAAGTAGGAATAGAACCAGTTTGCAAGTTATCGATATGCAGCAAGAGGCCGTGCGACCAAAACAAAACAGGCGGCATAGCCGGATAACCGCTCACCGAAAGTGCAAGTCAGTCAGTCAGTCAGTCGGATAAGGCTTTTTCCTACCTTAAAAGAGCCGTCGGCGCCCTCGAAGCCGTAAGTGTAGGAGCCGTCCTCGTTGTGCCGGTTAATCTGCTTGAGGATGGCGACAGGCGTTGGCTTGGGCGCGGCCGCCTGCTGTCGCGGGGCAGCCGCTGGACTGTAGCTCCGGGGCGTCGGGTGGACCGGTCGCTCCTGTGGCTCATAGTCCGTGTACACCTCGCCGTTGATGTAATTGCCGTCGTCGGGCTGGTAACGCTGACCCGTGGCCGCAGTCGCCGCCAGCAGCACCGTCACCGCGAGCTGCGTTCATTAAAGAAGAGAGTGTGAGCTAACGTGATTAGGGAGCACGAGGAGATGGATTGCCGGCTCGTCTGGTCTCTTTTTGGATATAGCCTGCCCTGCTCGCGCTGCTTTTTCCATTCAATTTACGGGTTTTTTATGGATACAGCGAGATGAATTGAGAAATTGTTCGCCCGACGATTGGCTAATAGACGCGCGAGCGCGTGCGCGTGGAAAAATGCTACTCGAGATTTGAAAAACGATAGGATTGATTGGGAAAAAGTAGGTTAGACGCGTTAAATCCCATTGCAGGATAAAATGTTTCACTTTTTTTCAGCCCGTGTCATTAAAATTTTTATCTTAACCCAATACAGTCCCTCTATTGGAAAGCCAAAAGCAATTACATATATGAATATAATCTAAATGAGACGAGAATTTCAGCTAGTTTAAAGGCTTAAATTTAACATGTAATTCAAATCCTAGGAAAAAATCTTACATCACTTGTTCGTAATATAATGATTTGTACTGCATTGTATGTCTCAACTATATGGATATATTCAATTCACTTGTAAAATTAAATCTTTCTTCGGAATTTTACACGAATTATTCAGGATCAAATTAAATAATATTGTTTGAAACTAAAGTTGAATATTTTACTTCCCTTTATACGAATCTTTGTGATAATCGTGAAAATATAGTACTGTAGAAAATTTTAAATCGAATTCGCTACTTTAAAAACATTATATATGAATGTTAACAAATAACTCCGATTTTTTGAAACGATAGAACAGAGTTTCATCGGATCGGGGTTATTCTTTTATTCTCGTTTATATTTATACATACTTCGGGATTTTTTTCGTTTTATACTTTTAAGTTTTGGCATTTTATTTTTAATTTTTTTTTACTTTAACGATAATATTCATTATATTTTAATTATTGGCATTAATAATGAATAAAAGGAATAAAAAAAATAGTTTGGAAAAACTACGTATCCATAAATTTCCCGCGGTTTTATTTCGCATGAGACTAAAATCAATAGTATTTAAGCTTATCCCCTATATTCCTCATCAATTTGGAATCAGAATTCGATTAGGTAATATTTTATGAAATAAAAGCAAATGTGAATTAAATGAAGATTAAACAGAAACATCAAAGGAAATTTTAGTAAAAATATATTATTTTAAGCTTCTGTAATATAACTTGGTGATCGAAATATCAAAAAAATGATCAAAAATCAATTTTAATGTTCTTAATTATTAATATTTAACAGTAGCAAGAAATAACAAGAAAATATTTATTTTCTGGAAGAAAACGTTATAGCTCTTCTTTGTAAGTAACCTTTATCATCACACTAATGATTAATACATATTCTTGTTCTTCATATGTGCAGTTTTGTAAAGTAAATGCTGGTATTGTCATATAACCTATTTCAACTGTTACAGTTGAATGGAAAGTAACAAGTATTCTTAGCAGAACGAATTAGTTAGCACCATCTTAAATTTTAATTCGTACCTCCTAGCAGTCAACGTTCTCATAATTAGTGCAATATCTCAGTGAGCTGCGACCGCTATTACTCTTCCCATCCAACAGATGAACCTTGATCGAGGATGACTGATACTCGTCGTCTTCGTAATCGTCAAGCCTTTCCCTGGCACGATCGAGATCCTCGAAAAACAATTCACGTATCCCCTTGAGCACGACGTAAAAGAGCATTAACTGCACCAAGTTTGACAGAATCTTGGGTGGTGAGAGAAAGGACCAACCGAGCAGCAGCGCCGAGTGCTCAGTACGGCAAAAACCCGTCAGCATTTTAATTTTCAACGCGCCGTGAATTCAGTTTGCGAGCGTGAAAGGCGTTACCATGCCATTACTTTTTTGGAAAATTTACTAAGCAATTTTTTTTATAATGCGTGGTACGAGAGTGGTGGCAGAAAAAACACATTGCACTTGCACGGGGTTAAAGAAACGCGGGTCCGTTCCTTGCTCTCTGTGTGTAATTTTGCGCAAGTCTTTTGTTTGCGTGTTTTGTCTTTTCCCAACCGATTGTGACATATATGCTGCATATGTACACATATATAATTTTGGATATTGGTATACTTAATTTACGTGCACCTTTACTGGACGTATGATTCAGTGTCGGCATTACTTTGTTTCTTTTATTTTTATTTATTATTTATTTTTGTGATGCAACTGTTATAAATTGCATGTGGTACAGACATAAAAATGGAGAATGCATTTTATGTAAGTCTGAATTTTCTTGATTTTTCGCAATTACGCATTTGTAAAAAACCTATTGTACATTTTTGCAATAAAGTCTTATATGAAAGCATTATATAATTAATTGTAATGAACAAAATATTTCCAAAAGGGACAATCTAAATATCGCAGTAAAATCTGTAAAGCAGCTACGTAAAACAAAAAAAAAGGATAAACAAAAACTTTACATACGTAGCACACAATACTTATGTAGTTCTCAAGCCAATTTTAAAACCGTTATGTGATTAATCTTCCAAGAGGCAGAGAAAGGTAGCTTTACGACTGCAAGAAGTCAAACAGTGTCTCGGTTCAGGGCGTTTAAACGCGAGCGAACTGTGTAATGAAATAGAGAAAGTGAGAAAAAGACAAGTACGCGGTAGGAAACGCAATGAGGAATCGTTCGGCAGATCAAAATCGTATACGTGTTGACCGACACGATACTACTTGGGCTGCCATTTCGATTTCATTGGTGAAGCTTTACTTTCTTTTTATTACTCTCGTTTTCATTCAAATAGTAATAAAACTAGTAACAGGAAACAATTGAAAGATTGATTTTTATCGGTATCTAAATACTACCTTAAAAGAGTAAACATAGTCTTTCAAGACTATTTATTCTACTTTATTCATATTTTATTATCGCATTAAAAGGATATTTTATAAAAAATTATTTTCTCAAACTTTAATAGCATTTATAATTGGCTGAATCAGCATGCAAGATGTTTTATCATAAATATCTCAAACGTATAATATAATATAATTATAAACCTTTAATTTTATAACTGTAATGTAGAAAAATAATCGAAAATACTCAAATCAGTATGAAATTCTATATATATATATATATAGTATATGAATATAGTTTGTTAGTGAAACGATAATGCAATGCAGCATTGTTATGCAGAGCAAGACAAATGCATATTATGTCAGATAATTTGAATTTAAAAATAGCGTTTGAATAAAACATTTCGGTTACAGATATATATCGGCTGCTCAAATTACCACCGGAGGCGGCTATTTCATAACTCGATACTCCCACCAATGCTACCAATTAACAGAGCGTCTTACCTTGCGCGCTCTTGAACAAAATAAAGGGGCCGATATCTGCCCAAATATTTTAAGGTCATGCGATCGCTTTGCAGCTTTCAACAAATGTCACAATGAATCGGCAGGAAAAAGTTACCGAAAAAAGCCTAGCCACTTAAATGATTACTGATCGCGTTTCAACTCTGTGCTAATCTATGTCAGTGTGCTGTGGTAGTTAGTCTGTCTTCAAATAACCACACGCCAAGGACGCGAAGTTATGCTCGGAGCCCTGAGATACCGTAAGCGAATTACCATAAATCTTTACACGTACACTTTACAATGTGCTCTCGATATTTAAGTGCATTTGAGTTTATATTATAGTTTTTATCATCGTGAAAAAAATGAAGACAGTTTTCAGAAGAAGCTAAATATCTTGCAGAAAACAGCGGTTAAACTCATAAATTATGATGATTAAGTTAGTCATAGAATTTTATGAGTAGAAAACAAGTTCTTAAAGAACCTGTATTTAATAATTTGAGTAAATTTATACTGCAATAATATGCATGCGCAATACTAATTTTGTCGAACATTTTGTATGAATTAAAAAAAAATTATTTTTATAAGTCTATTACAATACCATATGCATTGTTCCACCCACGTAAACACTGATCGACTTGATGCAGAACTTGCCGCGTATCAATATAAATGCGTTCGATTTTCCCGCCTTCGGTGACATGCATAGTACTTTTACCGGAACCTCCACGCGCAAATATAACGGTCACAAGCTTTCAATACTACACACGAACGCGCGCGCGTATTTCCTGATCGTGATTATTTTTTTTTACGAAACAATTTAATAGCAAGGTTTGGTAATTACCGATTCGCACAGACACGCAATTTGTCTGGGTGAAAACTGTCTAGTGTTACGCAACCTGCGGCGGTGTCCCGATAACAGTTTGATTAATATCTAACGTATGCTGCTCCCGTCGTTCACATTCGGCACTCGAATCCTTACTGCTTGACATTTCGATCTATGTTAGTTTCATTTGCCCATAAGGAATTGAACGAGGACATTCGTTATCAAGGTGCCATTCCACTCATATGCTCAAATTAATTCATTGCATATGTTAGACCATGCATAGAGTTCCAACATTTCATAAGAGTATAGTGAACTTTTTAAAATTGATTTAAGATAAATCCTAATAACTTTAATCGATATTGTTTCCTTTCAGTTTATTCAATTTATTAGAATATTAATCAATACTGACGCAAAAACCATAAAGTACTTTACTTTTTACAGACAATCTATAAAGTATTATGAACTCTACGATATTCATTAGTGTTTAAATTTATTATAGAATGTGTTAATTAAGTCATTTACAATCAACATATGATCAGTAAATTATGTAACCGTTTAATTTAGTAATATATATATATATGAATAAATCAATCAACACATAACTAAATCGAAATGTGTTTAATAACAGCTTTAAAAATCTAATACCCACTTAATGCAGCTGTATTCTATGAAGGTCTGTGGAATACTCACTATGATGCATGCTCATTTTAAATGCTATACCTTTGAACTCAGAGTTCTACAGAGAAAGCCTTTTTTACTATTTTTAATATCCAATCTTTAGTTATTCAGATTATAGAAAATGTCTGTAAATGCCTGTATAATATGAAATAATACTGCCCCCAACTCAATAAACTCTCTATTTAACAATGCTTAAATAAAATCTTTCAAAGCATGGAAAAGGGAACCCAGGAGTAGGCTATCGCAACGTTCACTTTAAAATCACAAAGGAGCACGTGTCACACGCGTATCGAAATCCGCACTCTACGTACCATGCAGAGGATGCGCATCTTGTATATCTTGATCCTCCTCCTGTCTTCTTCAAATGCACCGTCTCCTCTTGACTTCCTAGGGTATGCACACTATGGAGATATTTTCGGTGCTACTGCTCTGCAATCCACGACACGAAGGCGCGATAATGAGAACAAAAACGTGAATTCGTCCGCTGCGTGCTGTGCACGTGCCGTTGGGTGTGTGTGTGCAAGTAGGCAGCGGCGTGGCTAGAAGTACCGGCCCGGCCGCGGCTTGAGGCCCTCATATACCTTAGCGGGGATCGCCCCCCGTCCCCCTTCTTGTATCTCTGTCCCTCCTCACTTGTACGCTTGCTGCGGCGGCGGCTGCTGCTGCTGCATCCCCTACATGCGCGCCGCCGCAGGACTTTCACTGTCTAACAGTTCGGCGGGCAACTCCCCCTCCCGCCTCTCTCTCTCTCTCTCTCTCTTTCTCTCTCTCTCTCTCTTTCTTCCTCGCCCGATTCGCGGTGCACGCGAAGCCGAAGGCCTGTGCTTGAATATACCCGCTCGAAGGCTTGTTACGACAACTCCTGGCTACCCTATGAGCGCATATATCGAAGTATCACACAATTTGCGGGAAAGCGCATGTGCTCTTCACGTGCTCACGAATAATACAAAAAATTTCCGGTAAACTAGAAAAATCAGAGAAAAAATTTAATTTCAAATTAGCATTTGCTTCTAGAACTTATTTTTCAATAGAAAATATTGTTCTTGTTATACTTTTAACTGAAAATTATTCATATAGGTCAAATCATACTACCAATGTATAATGTGCATAATAGTTTTAATACTTATTTAGTACCTTTCATCAAAGCTACATTTTTTCAGAAAATATAGCGTATTTTTATATTCTGAAATAGGTATATTGCAATTTATTTTTTATAATTTATGCTGCTTCTTAAAATTAATATAATATATAGAATAATTACGTTTGGAATTTCAAATTATATTAAGTAATCAAACATTTAGCATGTATGATTTAATACGTGAAATACACGAATTAGTTTCAGTATAGAAATAATGGAAAATATAATAATAATAATTGAAATTATTTTAATATATGCAACTACAAATCAATTTATGTAAATAAACACATTGTCTTGAAATATAATATACTATTTTACTCGACAAAAATTATACTTGTGAAAATATTTGTGAAGAAAAGAATTTAAAAAAATGAAAATAATAAATATTAATCGTTTAATATGATTAATTACACTAATATTATAAAAATTCATTTCGAGGTAGTTATTTTCAGTACTTACTGTAAGTTGTATCGATATAATTTTGGAAGTACAAGTAGTTGATTTTATTGCATTTAATTACTTGTTATAAAATTGGAAGCTCATATGAAAAATAACATTTTTTTATTAGTGTTTCAATAAAGTTACTTAATAAATAAACGTTATTGGTATTTTAATTTCAATTTTTTTCTGAAATGTAATCTTTATTTAAAAGTTCATATACGTATGTTTCGAGCATTGCATCTTTAAGATAGATATATTTCTAATATAACTGTTTACTTAATTTTAAATATTGACAAAATAGATTTTTAAGAAAAAAAGATATTAATCAGGGACAAACTATGATTAGAAAGTAGAAAAGATAGGGAAGACATCTATAGCAATGAAACACTAGAAGATTAAACAACATTATTCTATGACGATGATGAAATTATCAAGTTACAATTGCAGTTCAACGATTGCTATGCCGATTTATTACGCACAAAGATATGAGTTACTTTACAACCATAGTCATCTTTTCGTAATCTTTTAGTATTCTAATATGTCTATTTTTCAATGGTTTCAATTACTTGCTTTTTGTACGATTTTTGACATTCGTAATATCGGAATAATACCTTTTAATACTAATCGAGAGTAGAATCTGTGTAATAATTGTTCTTACAACGTCTGCACAACGAATAGAAATGTAAATCGTACATGCTGATGTTATTTTTAAAATTACAAAACTGTGAAATACGTAAAAAATTTCATTAAACTGGAACACGCAAGCGAAGAAACTTGTTCGAGAGCAAACAGTGTCTATTCCGTTACCTTAGCCCCCCAAAAAGTCGATGATTTTCTCGCGAAAAGTCGACACTTGTAAGCAGTATATACCTCTAATTACGAGGCGTGAGCCACTATAAAATCTTTACGGTCACTCATTTGCCATTTCCCGCGATTTAGCAAGTCAAATACATCAGAAAGTGGCGGTCTGCAGTCAAGCTGTGAACATTGAATGAAAAGAAAAATGACGATATAAATAAGTTTTTATGTTGACACTTTAAATTGAAAAAAATTTATTGTAAAGTTTGATTTCAAATATCGGAAATTTACAAACTTTTAGCAATATACGTTTATGGAAATTTTTTTAAAATTCATATTACTTATATTTTACGGAAAACTCTCAAGTATCTCCGAACGATAATTTTTTGTTTTCTTTTGTTGCATTTTATTTCTTTTTGGTTGTGTTTTTGCTTTAAAAATCACACGATCATTATCGTTACCAATATCGCCGGTCACCCAACACCAAAACTTCTCATGCCTTTATTGTACGTTACATATAGACATAATTTATTGGTTAAATTTGACTGCCAATTTAGGCGGTTTCGACAGGCCAATCTGAACCACATATACTTTCTCTCCTTTCTCTCTTTCTCTCTCTCCCTCTCTTTCTTCAGGGTTATTCGTCTTACTCTTTTTGTGTAGGATGTATACACGATCATGCAGCAGACTTCCGAACATACCGTAATTCGAGGTAATTCAGTCATACACCTAAATCGGCCATACACACATGTCTCCACTTTAATGGCAACACTTAGTTATACTTATAAGTAGCTAATAATGCATATAGTATGGCTTATAAATTATTTCAAAATTTTCTGAATTCAGTTGCTTACAAGGGAAAAATCCTAAAAATGATCGTATTAGCTACACACGCTAAATTTACGGCTAACTATACTCTTTTATTTAACTCTTACCAAAACTAATTTGATTCCTGAAGGGTAAAATTTGTTCTATTAGTTGAAGATAGATTGTATTCTATTGTATGTTCACACAGTGTGTTGATTTTGCTTTAAGAAAAAATGAAAAACTTTTTTTAAATGAACTGTCCGAAAACAGTCAAAATGCTCCCTTTACATTTAGACTTCGTCTGATCCAATATCAATTCTGCAGTGTCATCAATTTTTTCATAGAAGATGTACTATATTTTCATGTTTCTTTAACTTTTTTTATAAACAAGCTTCCAGAAACTTACAAAAAAAATCTCGCCTAAGGTGACCAAATTACCTCGGGTACCTTATAAGAACCATTACGCCGACGAATTATTATATAATAGGCACTCACGCCGACGCTCAAACTGGTCCATTCTCACTTTCGCAGCGCGAGTCTCTTTATGATTTCTTTTCTATTTTTTCTTCTCTTTAATTCGACCGCACAACGCTCTACTTAATCTTTTTTCCGCTTGTTTATAGCGACAAGTGCGTACAGTCCTGTAACACCAGAAACTCAATATCTCGAGGCGAGATCCCGCGACAGATGCTTAACTTCAGTTAGTGTCCGCGAAGTCGATTTTTGCCGAAGGCCACTGTTATGATTTGTCATGAATTAATAAACCCAAATCATTTTATACAATGATACAGTTTACATAACTTTGAAATGTCGATAAGACCTAACAGTTATCTAAACAAATCATTTATCATTTAAATTATCATAAATATCTTCACTCGTGTTATGTGTAACAAAAAATTTTAATACGTTTTTCAAAAAAAAATTTATACATAAAGTTAACTCTAAAAATGTCTTGCATTACAGGACAAGAATTTATGTTAACACTCAAGAAATTCCAGTTTCTTCTCAAAGGTGTTATTAAATCAGTTAACGTTTAAAAAACATCAAACTTAATGAAATTAAAAAATTAGTTAACTGCATAAAATCATAAAATGTAATCCCATTTAAAATATAATAAATGATCAGTGTATACTAGTTCAAAGTATAATAAAAAAATTTGTATTCATACAATTTCGTTCTGGTTTCTAAAATTTCAAATTACATTCACATAATTTTACTGTAATTCAAATTTCACATAAATACTTTTTCCGTTTTGAAAGTCCGATTACTAATATGATAAAACGTTCTTTTCATTTTACTTTTATGTTATAAAATGAAATTTCTGACGAGGGTTCATAGGACTTTGTAATAGTTATATATAATATAAACAACATATATTATAAGGTCACTTAGATGTAATCTCAATTATTTAAAAATATTTTTTTACTTAAAATTTTCGGCGCTAATCCTGCAGATTTACTTACATCAATTATGACTGTTATGCAATATATTTTTGACTATATTCCTATGTTTAAAATTAAATAGCAATTTCATTATTTGGCCATTTAATAGATTAAAAAATAGACTGAGTTTTTCGAAGACAAGCACAAGCTTATTATTGAGTATTTTAAAGGTGTATTAAACCTGATCAGTTTTTTTAGTCTGAAAATGGCTAGTAGAAGGCTTGCTGTTATGATAAGGAATGAGAGGGACAGAATTAGATGGAGAAATAAATGTTTTTCTGAATTATATATAGAATGAGTACTGCAAATGATTTATTAGTTAATGTTATTATTTTTATTTTGGTAAGTCATCCTATATATTTTAATGTTCTTTCACCAAAAATAATTAGTATGTAAATCAAATACGAATATTTTGTTGTTACGTCCATCTAATAAATAGGCAAATAATACAAGAAAAGACGTTTCATCCAAGCCATTAATTAGCCAATTTTACTAGCTATTTTCCAACTTCTTGGCCTTTTCATATAGGTGAATTTCTACCAGGAAATAGCTTATAATAATTTTGCACCTTATTTTCGTTTAAAATATCAAAAGTTACTGATATTATAATGTTATTTCAACTACTTATTATTTAGGGAAAGTATTTAAGCTCAATTTATTTTTTATCTTTATAATGATCTCCATTTTGAATAAAATCTATTAATGATAATAAATTAGTGAAGTATTATTTTAAAATTATTTATTTCATTAAAACATACTGTCAAAAACTGAAAAAAATTTTAGTAAGAGACTAAAATGAATGTGATTTAAAACAATATTTTAAATCTAAAAGCATTGAAATAAAAATGTTGTTCTTAATTATACATTAACAATATTGAAATATAAATAATTATTAATTTTAATTAAAAAAAATCTAATAAAACCTTTAGTTTTTTCTCGTTTGTCAAATTTCAAAGTTTCTATGCATCCTATATTCCAAATTATATTTAGGTTCATATTTCGACAAATTCCAATAGATATCATTGGTTTTACACATCTTACTGCGACATATTATTTAATACGCATTCACAGGAATCCTTCTATCTATTACTGCTGAATCGATTATTATCCAATATTCCATAAATAATACAATTCCTTAAACGTGTAAAAAACAAAAAGTAACATTGTATTTACTATCAATTAGTAATACCTACTTAATTTAATATTAATGACATGGAAAATGTAAAACCTCAGACGAAGTTTGACGCGGAGACATATGTTGAAAGTTGGAAAACGCAACGCAGATTTCCTGCGTTGCCCCTTGTAGAAAAATGAATAGCCGCACGGCAACGGCGAGGAAGCGGGAAGTAAACGAATACGCG
This sequence comes from Torymus texanus, assembly GCA_036873485.1. Classification (NCBI taxonomy): domain Eukaryota; kingdom Metazoa; phylum Arthropoda; class Insecta; order Hymenoptera; family Torymidae; genus Torymus; species Torymus texanus. The sequence continues at coordinate 1,404 of JAYJLV010032465.1, read as the reverse complement.
GCTACGTGAATGTTAATGACGACGCGAGTGCCAACATTCAAGGCTGTAAAGTCAGGCGTGCGACGTAATGTGTCGACGGCCCCATAAGTACGTGGAACTCGACTTTATTGGAATAGCGTGCTACTCTATGCACACGCGATTAATCGATACATACACACACACATGCATAAAAGCACGCGTGCATACAAACAGACTTGCACATACTCACGCACGCACACACATGCAACTTATCGATCTTTTGGGATAGGCACACCGTGACTGCATTTTACGCAACGGTCACGTGGATTTGATTTTTCTTTGAGAAAAGTGCATGTACCGGTCGAAGGATAAGGTGAACGTGCTGTTATAGCATTATGTGGCGGTCAAAAATCTGTGGCACTGTATGTATGGGACATTTATATAATTCTGATTAGTGAAAATGTAAACAAGAAAATTTGGTGTGCATTATATCTGGGCAGCCTGCCACAATATTTTGATTTGACACGTTTTTACGCAACGTCTGCATACTCATCATTTTTTCGAGAACAAGAATGACTCAAAAAAAAAAACAATTACAGACTAAATCGTTTTTCTCACTGTAAAAAGTTATGTTCCTTTTTACGTAACAATTACAAAAGTTCGTAACATACGCCGGAAATATATTCGATAAAATGGTTTTCGACACCTGATCTCAGTAGTCGAATTCCGACACAAAGCTCTAAAAATAAGAAATGCACAATGTTTAGTATAACGTGCTAGTCAGTATTGCCACTTTTCGCTATATATTTACGAGTGTAACAAACAAAACTTGATTTTTATAAGAATTTTTAAGCATAAATATTATTATAATTTAGACATTATTAAGGTGGAAAAGGGTTATTTTTTTGTAAACTTTCTGTAATGTTTTTGGCCTTATGTGTAAACAACGTTTGAACATATTGTCAAATAATCAGATCAAGTTATTTTCTAAGATATATATGTATTTATATAATTAATATATTTTTATTTTTCGTAAAATTTAACAAGAAATATAAATACCATGTAGAAGGACGTGTTTATTCATAAATTTATTATAATAATTCCAATTTCATTTAAAAAATAAAATATTGATCGTAACTAATAACACTCAATAAAAGTATATTTAAAATATTTTTACAGAGTATATTTTGGGAATCATATATATAAGCGAGATTTTGTTGTAGGCCTTGAAACGGACGAGACGATCCCTTGATGTAACATTGAAGAGTCAACAAAAAAGAGTAAGACCGGGGACACTGCAGACAAATTACGTATTGAATTTTTCCTTGAACTGTTAATAATAATGTTCGAATATATTTAAACTTGATTATGCATTTGTGTGTGTGTGTGTGTGTGTGTGTGTGTGTGTGTGTGTGTGTGTGTGTGTGTGTGTGTGTGTGTGTGTGT
>JAYJLV010032454.1:0-28055 GCA_036873485.1 Torymus texanus | reverse complement strand
ATAAAAAATATTTACACAAAGAAGATTAAGTCTCTTCTTATTGCTTCCTCAAGATCGAATATTTCTATATATATCATGTACTTTTGGTCATTCAAATGTTGGCTTTTTCATACCACTGGCTGGATATTGAGTTAGTCAATAGTAGAGTAACTTTTAGTTGAATCGATGCTGTTGACAAAAGATTCTAAATGCACATATGCAGTTACTAGGATCTTATATTTTAATTGTTTTGTACGGTTGAACAGATCTCAGATACAAGAAAGTAATTTTCAAGAAAGAAAAAAATGAGGGATCTCAGGACTGATAATTTTTGAAGTTTCATGGTATGTTTCTTTCAATGCTTATTTCTTAAATATCTACTCAACATGCTGAAGCTACGGTTAATGCACGGTTTTCGTGTTCATGCGTAGCCATGTGGCGTACCTCAATCTATCTTTACTCACATTTAAGGTTTCTTTATCCTTACCTTTTCATTAACATCCCACTCCACAATTCCACTACTGGCAATAATTACTCCCATTTACAACGGTTGCAACGGGTTGTACGAGAACTTAAGTACAATTTGGGGTGTTTCTACAAGATGCAATGTGGCTACTACAACAATAAAAGTTCCGATACATGTACTTCGATGAAAGTGGTACACTAAGTATTGTTCTATAAGTGTTTTTCGATAATACTCGAGTGAGTTTTTACGTCTACAACAATCGCAGAGAGTCCTACTCATCGTAACATCTAACTAATTTTTGGTTACAATAATAATTACAATTTTAACGAACTACTACGAACAACAACATCTTCTTGGACTGATCCGTAGCACCAACAATTGTGCTCGGGATGTTGCATAAGAGGAGGTGGTACAACACCTTTCAGAGATCACACGTGAACTCGTTACTTTCACCCAAACCCTTAGCACCGACGACTATTGTGCTAAGAGTCTTTACTAAGGACTAGTGACTTGATGTCTCCTCTATTTCAAGATATATCTCTACCATTCTTCTCAACTCGTCAACATCAATACGAGGAGAAAAAAAGCCGTAGGGTCAAATTTTTCGATAAATGTTTCGATAAGGGTTTCGATAAGGCAGTTTCGATAAAGGGTAATTTTTAGGCTTAAATCGACTACTAAGATTCTTACCTATCTTTCGTGGACCCATAATATACCTAACATTTTGGCCTACTTCCTTAAGACGCTGCTCGTGCACATACCACAAGTCTTCTCAGACTTTCCTCTCCTTCTGGTCAGCTCATATCCCAAGAGGGCATGAGGCCAGGGATCGAGCTCCATATGCAAGTTGAGAGTAGTCCAGAATAGCCTCCGAATTTCAACAACAACAATTTTATCCTTTGAGACCTCTATCCGTGGTTGAAACGACCGAGATTCTCAAAGGTATAAAGTGCAACATCATCCTATAAACCATATCCTTAACATGAATGAACTCTTGTGCTAAGGACATCGGAAGATGAACTACGGATGTACACTGGAAATGCAACGACAACAAATTATTCAACATCCTTGAGCCCCGACAATTGGACTGATAGGAGTTCCTCACATCGGACAAGGTAAGATGTCACGTTTTAGAGGTCGCGTCCGATCCTTTAATTTCACCCTAACCCTAAGCACCGACACGATACCTTCGCTTGTTCAAAATGTTTTCTTTTGACAAGATCCATACGATACAACGGGACCAAAAAGTTTCGATAAGATAAGGTATTCCAAGAAGGGAAAGGTTTGATAAGCAAAAGGCGTTTCGATAAGGTATGGTAGGTAACTGAACTTCCCATAACTCCAACAACGCGAAGACAACGTTCTTCCTGTAAGTCGCCAAGGGTGAATACTAAAAGGCGACTCTACTCGACTAAGATCGACTACTATCTCTATGAGTGAACACTGAGTTTCAACTACTCTAAAATTTTCCGAATTCACAACCGCAAGTGAAATCCCTCTCGTATTGTCATCGAGTATGACTTTTGGAGAGAAACTCGTCATTGCTGCTACAAAAAATGTATACAACAATTACTAAAATCGATACTCAGTATACCGACTGGATATACACGATAAAATAACTTTCATTTACTACTAATCTTACTTTACAACATTACGTGACTAATAATGAAGTGTCAAAATAATTGTAAGGAAAAAAAAATGAATATTCTAGTTCGGTTTCCTGTTTAACTCCCGACCTTCTTCATACGATTTACAACAACGAAATAACTTAGGCAGACGACAACAACTATGAACGAAAAACAATTTAGAAAACCTATAACTATGGAAAAGCCAGTAGTGTCAGATGCTATTTCTTGATTAATTCAATACTAATTCACGATAATCGACAACGACTTGATTCATTAATTGACTTATCGACGATAAAAAAAACAACGAAAATTTCTTTAAGACTACAATCAAGAAAATATTAAAATTCGCTAATGCTTATACATATAAGTCACGTTTCTCAGAAGTGCCTTCTCTTAATCCTTGCTCAGTATACTGACACATAGTATTTGGATTGAACAGTCCTTACTAACTAAATTATTTTGTGTGCCATGCACAAGGTTTCTAAGACAGAAAACAAAAATCACTAGCGATAAAAGCAAGACATTCAAGCCAAAAACCTGGCAAGTAAAAGCCAAATGAAAAAGATGGTTAAACGAAATTCATATCTTACCTCAAGCAGATAACTTTCAGCAAGCATAGAGATAAAGAATTCCCCCGTGACGAACGAAAACCAACAGGACTAAAACTGTCAAGATTTATCATCAAATGAAAAAGTTACACTAAACTATTCAGAGATAACTAAAAAGTTTCTCTACTGACCGTCGATTTCATTTATTAATAGTTTCAGTACTCAAATTCTTAACGACCTATGAGAAATTATTCTAAAATACAAAATAATAGCAACAAAATTTTCCTTATCCATTAACAATGAGTGACTTTGAATTATCGTAACTAATTTTCTTATTCTGCCGACGACAAAAAAAAACGATTAGCTTCGTACCACCTCTCCTTTACACGTCAAAGCAAAGTAAATGCACCACAAGTTAACTAAAAATACCTACTACTAAAAGACACAAAAGAAGTATCACAAGAAACCCAATTAAAGCTAAGGCAGCTTGTGCAGATCAGGGCATCTGACTGATTCAAAAGCAAATAAATTCAACAAGGTCACTACTAGGTTACGATAGGTGTTATTTCTAACGCCGCGCATACAAAATGTAAGGAGATAGTTATTATGATACAACAACAACCAAAATAATTTCTATTAAACAAGTACAAAAAAAAATAATTTTTATTACGTCGAAGAATACGAAATTATCAAAGGTTCTCTAATTTACTATTTTCAAAGCGAAAAATTTTTTTTAAATGTCAATTTACAGCAAAAATATGTTACATATGAAAACCAACCATAGTTTAATTCTAATTTCTGCAATAATTACTTAATATATTTTATTTTCAATTAAAAATATCTCGACTACTATTTTTAACAACAATACGATTTAACTATGCTATTTGAAAATAGCACTTCTTCAAATATTGTTAATTTAAGAGTACAACGTTCTAAATAGTGTTTCAAAAGGCAACGGTAATTTCGGTATATTAAAATTAGGTTACACTATTTTGTATTTAATATTTAAGAGACTACAATAAATTAAATATGTAAATTTCAAAACTACGACATTTAATATTTACTATTCAAGAGACGACAATGATTTAAATATTTTGGTTCGAAATCTATTATTTATTCTGCGGCATTTAATGCCACTATGTTTCAAACATATTATTCAGAAGCAAGTATCACACACGATATGTATTGCCGTAAGGTAAATAAACCAAGTTGACAAATTCCTCGTATGCCTGTTACATCCGATGTCAACAAACCTGTTTCGAGATGCTAAGATTTTACCTTCTTCTCAACTTAAAAACTTTTTTTTTATTAATAATTTTTCTATTTTCAAATAAAAGACAAAAGGAGGACAACAACAAAAAATTATTAATTCCCCTATTGAACACAAACTCTCGCCACTTCGTTGCCGCGAAAAAAAAACAATTTGCGTTTCCATTCCGGTGCCACCTATAAGTCATAAAGAGAGCAGTGATGGAAAATTTTCCCATGCGCAGGTACAGGTGTGTTGGTAAAAAGCATATAAAAATAAGCAAACAAAAATTTTTTAATTATGATAATAGATAAATAATTAAATTTCAATAATTAAAATAATTAACTAAAAACATATTATCATTCATACGAAAATGCACTGCGTTCTATGCCAAATACTAGCACATTTACTCAAAATCAACAAGTTTCGGTACTACAATTGTGTAAATCTGAAATAATGGAATTTCGAAAATCTAGGAGTTTCTTCAAAGTGTTTAATTTTAGTTGATAAATTATTTATTAAAAATGGCTATTACGAACGAACGACACAACTAAACGTGGCTGCGGTTCACAATAGAGTGGCCGCATGCCGTGCGACGACGACGCGTCCATGACGGCACGTGCTGCGGTTCCGAACGGAGTGAACGAGCCCAGCACGCCGACGACGGACCAGCCCTCGAATCCCAGCACACGAGCGCCAACACTCATTTTTTTTCGCGCACTAAGTTCTCTCTCTCTCTCTCTCTCTTTCTCTCTCATTACAACGCGACCATGGTCGCCCATTTCCGCCACTGCTGCTTCTACCACCTCGGCGACGATTCTAGCAGGCCCAGTCAACAAGGGAACTCACAGCATTGTATGCTGCAAGTTCGTCTCGGAGGCAATTCACGACTCAGTCATGGATCATAGCTGTCAGTTCGGTGCCTTCGAATCGCTCAAACTTTTCGGCACAGGTGTCCATCTCCATACTTTTCTCAGACTGCTGTGGCCTATAGGGAAACGTATGAGCTTTTGAAGAAGTCCTGCATAGCCGCTAAATCTCTATATTACCCGAGGCCTTTTGTCCATCAACTACAGGTCTATATACGAGCGACGCGGAATAGCGCGTCGATCAACATCACGCACTGCCAATAATTAAACAACCGTCGACCAGCCAGCGTTCACTCGGTCATGTATATTAATATCAATCGCTTTACAACCAACTCTCATTTTAATGCGCTCGAAGCACACATTGACAGTAAATTTTATGATATTATTGCAGTGACCGAGACATTTCTCACCCTGAATATCTCCGGCGCTATAGTTAACCTCCAAGGTTTTAGTTTTTATCGATTAGATATAGTAGGCATGAGTGGAGGCGGTCTTGGCATTTATGTTCACGATGCGTTCCGCGTAACCGTTCTGTCGCAATCGGACCCAAATTACGATAATACGCCTGAATTTAATATTCTTGATGTAACTTCCGTGAAGGATAAGCTATTATTTGCGATCATCTACCGTTGCCCACACGCAGCATATCCCATCGATTTCTTCGAATGTCTATCCAACCTCCAACCCTTGTACCATAATGTTATTATCACGGGCGACTTTAACAGGAACATGGCCGCGACAAATAGAGCATCAAAATTTCTACACTCTCACATCAAGGCCAATAGTTTATACCTTGTACCATCGCATCCAACTCGCCACGGTATTTACAGAGGTTGACCATCACACATTTGGATCGATCTTTTTATTATTCGCTGTGCTGAGGGGCTGATTTCTTATCAAATGTCCGATGCTCCCTTTATCGCTGGCTACGATCTTATTGTTGAAGCTGTGCTTTCTTAGACAACCTCATGCATCTACGAAAATCGTCACTCGTAAATTATTTAATGTAGACCGCACAATCCCACTCAACTCGTTTATCCAAAACCTTGATTCCTACTCTTCTGAGTCTCTGCGAGAACCAAGGCTTTCTGATCTCTCACAACCGCTCTCTCCAACTTCGCTCAACCAGCTAGCTGTTCCCGATGCTTCTAATGGCCAACCTTACTTACCAACACCCGATTCTAGCTCCAATATCTTATCGGTAGCCATCCTGAGCACCTTCGTTTATCATGCGCCAAAGCGCGAAATTATCATCTTTTCTCGCTGCAAGCCTTGGGTCTCCGACGAATTGCGGCAGTTGATGAAGGAACGTGATCACGCGTATAAACTCACTGCTACGTCTGGAACCTTTAGCGATTTCGCTCGTTTCATACAGCTTCGCAATCGAGTCTCCAATCTACTCGATACCGCTAAGAATGAACACATTTCTAGTGGCCTGGCTGACGCTCACGATGCGAAATCTAAGTGGAAGGAGCTCCGTAAATTCGGGGCCGTCGGCAAATGACTCCCCTTACTCCTCTCGCAATTCTCGGCCGAACTTTTATCTAGACACTATGCCGCTGTCTACTCTGGGGCACCGTCTCTCTCTTTCAGCGACCTCAAACACGCAGTACGGGAGCCTTTGTCTTCTGACCACGTGATCAACTTTCATGCTGTCTCAACAGACGAAGTCGCGGCAGCCCTCAACAAATCCTCGTTCAACGGCTCTGGCATTGATAACATTTCAATACCAATGCTTAAGCTTATTCTTCCTGCACTTCTTAACCCGCTGAGTTAATTATTCAACCATTAACTTCTGCACGGTACTTTTTCTGAACAATGGAAGAGTTCACTTCTATTTCCGCTTGCCAGACAGTCTGTTCTTCAGTCTCCCTCGGATACACGGCCTATCGCTAATCTTTGCGAGGTCTCAAAGATTCTTGAATGGCTCATGCACAACCAGCTCACCGACTATCTCGAACAAAACCTACTCGATCTACGTCAAGCTGGTTTTCGCAGAGGGCACAGTACGCAAACTGCTCTCCTCGGTGTCCTTGAGGACGTACGTAATGCCATCGACCATCGCAAACTCACTGCGCTAGTACTGTTCGACTTCTCGACAGCCTTCGATACTGTAAAGATCTCCTGCTACGCAAGCTTCGCCGCTTCGGCTGCTCTCCAGAAGTAGTTAGCTGATTCTACTCCTACCTAAGTGGACGTCATCAAGCAGTTCGCGATGAGCATGGCAACATCTCATCGTGTGCCCAAAGTCACGACGGGGCTATCTCAAGGCAGTGTTTTAGGCCCGTTACTTTTTTCGATCTTCATTAACGATCTGCCTAGCTACCTTTAGACCTCACGCCATATGATTTTCGCTGACGATACGCAGACTTATCACTCGTTCTGCCCCAGTGATTTGAGCGGAGGCATAACAGCCTTAAGTCGCGATGCTACAGCAGTCGCCGGCTGGGCCGTCGCTAATGGGCTGAATTTGAACGTCAGCAAAACTAGGGCCATTATCCTCGGCAGCCAGTGTACTATACTTCCTGCTTGGATCTCAACGGCATCACGAAAGTTATAGTCGCCGGCCGTGAGCTACCCTACGAAGTCGAAGTCAAAAGTCTCGGAATGTCGCTTACTCCCTCTTTTAACTGAAACAGCCATATGACTCAGTGTCTACGCAGAATTTACCGGGCGCTTTATAAACTTAAATACTTTAAGCACGCTCTCACGAAAAATTTTCACCAAAACCTAGTTGAGAGTTTGGTTATTCCGCACTTCGATTACGCCTGCGTAGTATATCACGATCTCCACGACACACAGAAGCTTAAATTTAAGCGCGCTCTGCACACCTGCATCAGGTTTATTTACGGCAATATACATCGGCGCACGCACGTTACGCCTTATCGCCTCGAACTGGGCTGGCTCTCTCCAAAAACCCGGCGGGATTATTTCACTGGCTCTTCAGCTTTTAATGTAACCTTCCATCGCTCACCTTCCTACCTTGCAGATAAATTCATTCTTATTAACAGCGACATCGACGTTAGATCTTAGAGCCGTCTCACCGATTGATCTCTTTTCTTCCGCACTCCCCGCACAGAAGCGCTCAATTCCTTGTTCACCATCCTCGACTCAAACCTAATCAACTCTCTCCCATCCACCCTCTTCTCTTCCCTTTTCCTCAACATATTCCTCCCTCTTTTCTTTCCTTCTTGAGAGAGATCGGCGAGACTGGCAAAATCGTGTCGTCTCGGAAGGTCTGCACAATTTTTACGAGCCTCCTGTGTGAACCGAGTCTACAGGTTTATTGCGTTTTCTCGCTATACCCCGACAATTCGATACCCACACTTCGTATTCGACGCTTGTAATTAGTTTTAAGTTCATTCTTTAATTCTTTGGTGTCTACTATGTACTTCGGCAACACTTTTCTGTACGCGTTTGCTCGTTATATTTATATTTATATTATTATTATTTTTATAAATCATATATTTTTGTAAACTATAGTACCAGATTGGGTTCTACCCAGAGGCCTAATAAAGATTCTATTCTATTCTATTCTCCTCTCTCTCTCTCGCTTTCTCTCGCTCTCGTCCGGCACGTGGGACAATTATGGTAATGATGTAATGATTTGATAGTTTGAATATCAAAATGTGTAGCAATATCTGTGTAATCGTGTTCCAGCCGACTCATTGTTCTATTACTTTTAAATGATAAATAACGAAGAAACCTATGTTGTACGGACTCTATTTTATTTATCAGTATATTAACGTATGGAGACCAGATTTGATAACAATATAACAAAGTCGGTATAACAATCGTTTTATATAAGTATATAATGACAGATATATCTCTAAAATCAGACGTTGTACATTTAATAATACCAACTAAATTGGAAGCTTTGTGTACTACATGATTTAGGTAGTGAGAGAAGGATAAGTCCAAGTGAAAGATCATACATCTTTAATAACAAACTTTCTGTCAAGCTTATGACCGCTGATAAAGTAGTCGGATATTATAGGTATTTTAATTTTATAAAAAGATATTACGTTTCACTTAGCAACGTTAAGCAAAAGTCCATTCTCATCAGTCCACTGTGACAATGCATTCAAGTTCAATTGTCAATTTTGTACGTCTTCCTGAGATTTGATGGCAGAAAAAATTTTTATGTCGGCGTACAAAAGAATTTTTGCATAATTCATATTTAAAACTATACCATTAATGTATATAACAGAACAGTAGAGGGTCTAGGTGGGATCCTTGTGGGATCCTTGTGGCACCCCCGATGTAACAGAGATAATGTTAGAAGTGTAGTTGTTTAATCTTACAGCTTGAGTTCTATCAAACAGATATGACGATATTAAAGAATAAAGGTTGCTGCAAACCCAGAATTCCACATTTTTTATAACAAACGTCTGTGTTAGATATATCTGTATAAATCGCATCAAGAGGCGCCAACGAAGAAGTCCTGAGTGACCAGATACAGGAGACCCTCAAGGTAACGAAGGCGTGGTACAGGGATAAATCGCTATGTATCCATGGTGACAAATCGACGGCACTCATCTTCACAAGGCGGTACAAAATCAAACCTCTGAAGGAGATGGTGATAGGCAATACAGCCATACCGTGTAGAGTGTACAAAATATTGGTGAGTTTTTCTGAATAGTAAGTTACTCTGGCGCTAGCAGCTGGAGAAAAAGTGCAGAAAGGCTGCATCCACATTCTAACAATGTAAAGAGGCAATTGGCGCTAAGGGAGGACTATAGGTCCAAGTCAATGGATCTACTCTGCCATTATAGTGCCGAGGCTAACTTTTACCTCCATAGTCTGGTGGAGCAGGATGCTGAGGTCTACGGACATTACAGCCACGAGGAGGAGTACCCCTTGTGTCGCAATGAGATAAGGGATAAGATGGTGGCAATGAAAATGGCATACCGCCTAAGATGAATCGGCGGATAGAACACCAATAGCGTTAAGCATAAGATGCTATTTAGGAAGATACTGGAAGAGTTCTGGAGAGAGCCCCACGATAGAATTCTAACACAGGTCTAGACATGGTGAGATTTAGTTCACCGATGGGTCTAAGTCGAAAGAGAGGGTAGAAGCTGGTTTCTGCGGGCCTAGGCACCAGGACAGCTTCTACCAGCGCTTGGGATGCTAAACCACTGTATTGCAGGCGGAGATTCCCGTGATCAAATTATACGCGGAGGAAATCATTATATTTAAAAAAACTTCAAATGCAGTTACTAACAGTTAAAAAATCTCCATAATTTACACATGGAATTTTAAAGTTTTTATTTTCTAACCCTCTAAACAGCTGTAAAAATTCTTCTATGGGACTTTACATTCTACAGTTTTGTTAGTCTATAGCTGTTATATGATGTTACGAAAAAACCTAAAACCATATTTGCAATAACGCAGATATTGAAGATGTTAGTCAATTACTCTCGAATTTAAAAGTTTTGTGGATATGCTCATGTACACCGTGATTCTAATCTGGCTTCATTGGCATGAATTATACGATTCATGACCAATACCGGCGATGACGTAAGGAAGATAACTTCGGTATTCTTGTGAAAATAAGAATACCCCAGTTCGATCCCTCGTCCCCTACTCCTGGTGTGGGAGTTTCCTCAAAGTTGAGGTTTCCCCATACCCCGCAGATTGACTACACGTACATCAGTGTGGGTATGAGGAATCCAGGCGAATGCGGGGTTATTTGGTGTTTAAATGGATTGCAGAGCTTCATAAAATAGAAACATAGGTTGGGTTTAGGATCAAACACTCCCACGCCAAGGCGGTGGGGGTGTCCCGTAAAAAACTGTACAAAGTTGTTCAGGTAAAAGATAGGAAAATTAAGAAAAAATACTATTTGTTTTTATATGTTCATATATTAATGAAAAGATTATATGTAGTAGAACTAACGAATAACAGCGTCTCAAAAAATTAAAAGATTAAAAGAAAATTAAAACACTTTATATTCAGTTTAAAAGTAATGTTTTACTTATTCTAAATATAAATAATATAAAAGTTTGTACAAAGTTCTGCGTAACTTTATACAAAGTTGTCCAATAAAAACTTCCAGAATTTTTAGTTAACGCGCATCAAAGCGGTATTCGAATATATTCTAAACTTTATATAAGCTTTATTGAATCTTTGTTTAAACTAGTAGATAAGCCAATTGTATGGAATTTCCATATATCCAAAGACCCTTTTTGTATGCATTGATTCATTTTTTCTCGATATACTTTGACTGAAGTTTGTATAAAACTCATTCAATGTTTTATAGAAGTTTTGCTAAAGTTTTTTTAGAGTAAAGTGGAGTACAAAATCACAAACTTGTATTGGGATATGCTATATCTATTATATATATATATATATCCTTTAAAATTTTCGACAAAAATTTATTATTCCACATATTATATAATTCAGAATAATCTAACATTAATTTCTAGGAAAAAAATATCGTAAGAGAATAAACACGCTTGTATTTAAAAAAAATATTATTAAACTGCACTAAAGAATTACTTTAATTTGTTGCTACCAGGAATAAATAAATATATTACAATAATTATTTAGCCTTCCCCTTCCACTATGGTACATCCAGTAAAACAAATACTACAGAATTCCAACAATAAAAACGCTATGATGGATTATAACTCTATTTTGAACGGATTTTCTGCAAAAACGATGCACGTAAATGATAAGACTATCATCTACGTGCATTTTGACCTCGCAACGTAGGTCAAAAATCGAAGAATGCGTTAGCATTTTGTCTATCAGCTCTCTCTCTCTCTCTCTCTCCTCTTACTCTCTTCGCTCTCGCGTGCTCTCTCTCTCTCTCTCTCTCTCTGTCGCTCTCTCTTCATTTTTCTTTTTCTCTTCCTCCATACCTTTCCCTACTCTTTTTTTCGCGACCGCGCACGATTTTACTGCGCGTAAAAATTCCAAACGAGCCGCATCGTGCGAGTTAACGAGAATGAAGGTATCTCGGACCTTTCTCCCCCCTTCTTCTTTCTCCCTCGCCTCAGAAATTCATTAACTATGAGAGGCTATATTTTCCATCTTTTTTACCTTTCTCACTTTTTTCTCGCAGTGGAGCACGAACAAACTTTTTCAAGAAAAAATTTCGGTACAGGTTATTAAATTATTGGAATATTTACACACCAAACCCTACGAAAATTTCCTTATCAAATTAACAGATTCTGTATGCAATTCTGAATAATTTGAATTATTTTTGCAGTGGCATCGTAAACTAACCTTAACAAATAATACAGCTTAAATTATAGCTTTTTCTGCCTCCTTTCATAAATGTGTTGATCCATATATACATAACCAAAATATTCTTTAAGCTCTAACTAAAGAGAGAAACCCATTTTCACACAAAATAGTGCATTTTAGACATAAAATGGCTTTGATCTCGAAACAAAAGACCTATTTAGAGAAACCATAAGACACGTGTCTTATCATTTATCGTAAAGAAGTACCTGCTATAGTTTCAGTCAAATCCAGGGCCAGCATTCCTGCTTCCCTTGTTATAATAAGTCAAAATTACAGACTCTGATATCACAGATATGTCGACCCAATGCTGAAAAATAAAGAATTTTGTATCTCATAATACAGCGCATTTCATAGACGGGCACCTTGTGTTCTGCAAAACCTATTTCGGTGTAACTCAGATGTATTGCTAATTTGTTAACTTCCACTCTGGCAGTAGCTTTGGGTACATAACCAGAAGAGAAACTTTATAGATAGTCCGTAGTATGCGTGTGAATGATTTTGTACTGGATAGAATGTTTCTGGAAAATGACTGTGAATGGCTGAAAGACTTTTTAAATCACGTGATTCAAACTTTTAATACCTTTAATCGTGTTTCTAGAACGACTTAACAAAACTTAAAATTTTACTATTACAAAGCTTCCTCTAAGAGGAAACAATACTGTTCAAGTATGTATCAAACTTTTAACTGAACTTTTTCATGAAAAAGCTGGCGTAGAAATTGTCTTATCTGCTCTAGTTACAAAACTGATAAGAAACGAAAATAAAAATTTCCCTTGCTCTTTACAAATTAGAGAATAATAAGAGATTATTGGTAGGTCTTCAATAATTATTTTTGAAAAATCCTCAACAGCATCAGCTGACTGAAAGCACTATCTCAACAAGCAAAATTACAGCGTCCCAGAGCCAGGACACTCTACGAGTCGATGAATCCGGTAACACAGCTATAGAGGCTGTACTGCTTCGGTGCGCATCACTACTCTCGGCGTCCCACACACGCAGACTCTCTCTAATATCCGATTTCGAGAAACACTCTCCGCGTATCGCCAGCGCTGGACGCTCAAAGCTTCGACGCACACACGAATACAGTCCCCTAGGAGGAGGAGTTTAAAGTCAATCAGCACAGCGGTGGCGGTCTCGAAAGTGGGCTTATCAATTAACGACTGACCGGGGCTCTCCTGCTTGGTCTATGCACGTCGACCGACGAATAAAGTACGCGCTCTGCTTTTCATTGCGGAAACAATACGGATATGGACACCAGGTATTGTTACTTTATTATATTAATGAGGTCTATTTTTTTTAACTCAACTCTTACTTGCCACTAGGGGTGAATGACACTCTACGAAATGAATTTTTTGTAAAAATTGTCATTTTTTCATTTTTTTTTTTTGCTATCGCACATTTTTTAGTACTTAAATTTAATTTCTGGCTATATAATGTACATGATCTTTTAAAGTAAACTTTCGAAAAGTTTCAAATCAATTTTCAAAGAAAAATATCTAATTGTTAATTTTCCAATAGTTTTTTATGGCTGGGGTGGCTGACACCCCAGTCTAGCAAGCGCGTAATTCTGCGGAAGTGTAGCAAACAAGGGTTAAACATCACACTTATTTTCGAATAAGCATCTCAGTTTACCATGGACAATAAAGAAAATATTAGCCTTATACTGGACTCGACTACGCATCGATAAAGAACGAAGGTAAAAGAGTGAGTGAATAATATTTTATTTCGCAGAGGTTAAATCCGAATTGAATATTATATACAATTTGTATAAAATACATAAAATTTTAACAACAGTTAACTCCGACGAACTTAACAGTTAAAATAATTTTTCTACTAAATTCTAGATATGTGTGATTCCGCCAACTACTTAAAATAACTGAGGTGCAAAACACACAAAAAAAAATTTTGAGGGCACACTAACTAGATAAAGTTTTTCCGGTTTCTTAGGTCGTCCCCAACATAAAAAAGCTCATGAATACTGTTTATCGTTTACCAAACTTTTTTGCCGACCAAATTAATATAAAAGTTTTCATGCGTATTTCGCTTTTTGAAAGAATAATAATAATAATATTTATTACCAGTAAGTTTATAGAGTACTTACATTCATACATGAAACACCCTGTACCCTCAGAGGTAAACGAGCTACCTGTACGAGGAACTGGATTAACTTATAACTAAAAAAATACAGAATATTTATAACTACTTAAAACTAAAATACATAATATGCATATGCATTTGTTATTTCAACATTTTGCTGGTAGTGAAAAACAGGAATAACTTAAAGTTCTAAGTTTGTTCATGTAAATTCCTGTTTTTCAAAACAGTACATTGTTTCTTATCCAGTTTATTAACTCGGATTTAATCATTTTTTGTTTAATGTTTTTTTGTTTATCAGACAAAACTTTTAAGTTTTCTGGCAATTGATTAAATAGTTTCACTGCAATAAAGTAGCTATTTTTATAATGGCTTATGGTTTTATATATTGTTGGTAACTGAATACTCTTAAATCCAGTTTTACTAAATATATCGTAATATTTCTATACTCGAAATTCCTTTCATTTCGATGCTTTCTTATGTCCCTGTAATGAAATTGTTACTAGAAAACGGTTTTATAAAATAATGAAGTTAAAAAAGAAAACTTGCTGGTGTTAATGGCATGGAAGTAGCATAAGAAAATGTAATTTTCATAAAAACTTAAAATTTTCGATACTTTTTTAGATCCCATTTAGCTTTTATAAAGTACTGTCACGGTAATTTTTTCTACCTCATTCAGTTCTAGGTTTATTAAACTGTCGCGATTATTATTATCCAAAAATTTTCTCCGTGTAGGGTTGCTTAGAAAAATTTTTTTTTCAGTTTTTGTACTCCAGTTGTTTTAAGTAGTTGTCGGAATCATATATATTATATGCAAAGAGATAAACAGAGAGGGAGAGAGAGAGAGAGACAGAGAGACAGACAGAGACCGCGAGAGAGACGATGGATTACTTGGCGATGTGTGCGCGCGCAGTCTCTCTTTCGAGATTTAATGGTGATTTATGAGGAGCGTCACGCGGGCGTCGCGCCGGAAATCTCCTTCGTTCCGTACGTGCGGAAGTGACCGGTTATGAAGGAGGCTCGTGCTGCCGTGGGTTCACTACCCTAGTTGATTTATGACTGGTGGATTCTTTATTTCGCAGTCGTACAGCTACACACACACGCAGCATGCTTTGTTTTGCACTTTATAGCAAATCTGCAGAGTACGGCTTGCTCCCGCTTCGATCCATCTGAGCTTAAGGAAAAAAGAGAGGCCCCTGCCACTGCTACTGCTGCTGTAGCTGCTGCTACTGCTATTGCTATCACTGTTGCTACTGCTGGGTCGCCCGAGAGAATTCGTAATCAAGAATTGTATGCCCTCCTGCTGTTATGGAATATCATACATTGGACACTGCTATCTAGTTCAGTTAGAAGAGAATAATCCTGTTCATGATACTGCAGCTTTTTATTCGGTGCAAATGTCTTATTTACCATGAGAAAATGGAATAAAAGCAGAGCCCCTTTTGATTAGCAAAGAGGCAACAATAGCTTCCCACATCGACTACTCACTTTTGAAATGCAAAACCTCATTAAGGAATCATCGAAGCATGAGCCCGCATTTGGCCCACAGGGCAAAAGCACGCTCCGCAAAATGAGATACACACAGAGCGCTCGCTCGCGATGCAGCGAATTACGAGCGCAGAGAGAGAGTAGAATTAGGTGGAAAGGGGGAGACGCTCGACCTCAGTTGCTCGCCTGTATTGAGAGCCGAGTCGATGATCAAGTTAGGGGCTCGAAATCTGATTTGTTGACTTTGGCACAGCAGTACAGCCCGATCGCTTGGGATATGGCTCTCTCCGCTCTCTCACGTTACACATGACGCGCGTGGCTCATCTCTTGCCCTCGGACTCTCCATACTATACAGCCAAGTGTGTTACTTGGCCGGGCTGGCTAACACGATTATTTAAATCGTCTGCAAACCCGAGTGCGCCTGGGTTATTACTTGATTGCCACGTAAGAGCTTACCTTTGCCCCCTTCTCTTCTTCCCTGTAACTCTCAGAAAGCTTGATTTACAATTATACACTTCTCAAAAAGCAACACCATTGTAAATCATAATTTACTGTATATTATGTTCAAACACAGAATATTATTAAATGGTATAACAAAAAATTTTAATTTATAATAAGAACACTCGTGAAAATATAAGTTTTAGTAAATTGCATTTGTCAATTCAAAGGAACTTGTTTTTAAGCCATTTTTTAATATATTATTCTTTCCAAGTTTTCAAGTAAAGTATAGGATAAAAGTATACTACTAAAGAAGAAGTAGAAAAGTGGACAATGGCAGAACTTTACCTACTTTCGAAAATGAGCCTTCACCCATTATTTAATGAGCCATGAAAAAATGATAATAAAAAGTGAAAAGGCTCAATCTTGTCCAACAAATTGACCAATCATCAACTGTCAACTCTAGGCAATTGAAAAAAATCGAATTATTAATTTTTATGACGGGCTTACAAAAATTCCTGACGCTCGTTCACTCGATTTCTCCAACTTTCGTACAAGTGTAATTTCTCCTTCCCACTCTACTCATTTCCTCCCCTCATCCGACCTCGAGCTCATGAATATTTAAAATGGATATTAAAGGCACAAAATCGACACGACTGCGTACTCGTCCTTCATACCGAATTCAGACTGTAAACGCCGGAGGTTCTGTCGATGAGCGTGTCGTTGCATCTTCTTCTGAGCTATTTTCCGATTCTGCCAGTTTTTTTTTCGAGCAGCAAATGTCGGCGGGTAAGCAGCATTCCGTTAACGAGTGTATGCTAACGAGCTTATGCTAATTCATCACACGAACTTAAAGGTTTTATAGGGCAAGAGTAGCCGCACGGATAAAGAACTGTGTTTGCTAAGGCATGCTTCATGAAAATTTATTTATTTATTTAGAATTCCAGAGTTACATATACATAACAATTACAAACAGTTTAATAGTACAATTATTTACATAATCACACAATAGACCGCCGTAACCCTGCAGAGGAAAATGACATTTCCTGTACGCAGGTCCGGAGTAACACTTAACCAAAAATAAAATACAATATATAAAACAAAACTATGCCGGCTAGTTATACTGTGAGCTTGCACAGTAATAACCTCCAGCAATGCCTCTCTCTCACTCAGACGTGTAGTAAGATTGAGTCCCGGCCAGACTTCCTAGCATGGACTCAAACCCACTTACACGTCAAAACACACACACACACATATATATGTTAGGATTTTAGATTTATTACTAACATTGTAACACAATTACAATTTTTTTTCAAGTACCAATAGTATATATAGAATCTTAAACTGAGGATCTTACTTATTAACAGATTAAATAAAAACTTCTATATTTTAAACAAAAAATAAGTTACCTATTTTTAGTATTACCATTTTTACTCTTCGTTATTAATTCTATTATTTAATATTTAGTGATTTGTTTACGATGCCTTAACCAATACCTTCACCAATACCTAATTAGTATAGATCTGGCAGCAGTGTACATGTCTCTAGACGCTTTTCTGCTCCTTGCAAATGCAATCTTTTCGAAGCTATTAAGCCTAGCAGAACATGTAAGACTACTGCGCATATCACTCTGTAGTGTGGAAACATCTCCTTATACTGATGGAGATGGACAGAGTTACACTTACAGGGCGATGTGAACACTATGTCATCAATAATTACCAGGCCCTTATGTGGCAGTTGTTGCTGTTTCGATGGATACATAGAATTAGTAACAATTTGTTTGCCTTGAATTCCTCTTTCAAAATAGAAAATAGCCTTAATAGATAAGTAATTTAGATCTCCATAGGACATCCGGTAGCTGTTTGATTGTTGTAACTGCTTCCCAGGTGCATCCTTGGCTTCCTTCAATACTGTTTTCTTATTATTATTTTTTGCCATGTTGTCGATTTCGATGAAGACCGATTCAATAGGTTTACAAACGAGTTTATTTGCTCCTTGGACACTTGCTGTTTTGTTTATAAAATGTGTATTCTTAATCCCAGTATGCAATTTTCGATTAAATATATTAAGAAATTTGGCTGCTAAAAGTAATATTGGCTAAAAACTTGTACAATTAAACATTTACTAGTCTTTTTTAACTTACATAAGATTGATCTTAATTTTATTAAAAACTGACTAAAACAATGTTTAAATGAAAATGTTAATCACAGTCTAAACGTAAAATAATATTTTTTGAGCCTCAAATATAATTAGTAATAAAACAATTGTATTATATACTTTATGAATGCTACGAACTCATAAACCACGAATGCCATTCATCGTTGTGGCGATATGTATCTCACTGTTTTTACGCGGTATTGTTGCTCCATTTCCGATTCATCTCAGATCACTCCCCAGAGGAAACTCGCCCCCATACGCGCAACGCAACTCAGCCAATTCAACGGGTAATTTGATCGAAATAGGCATAAATCATGTTTTTCTCTCTACTACTCGCCATCCAATTCCAGCGCTGCTACAAACAAACCCTCATGCAAAAACCGAAACAAATGACTCCTTGATCACGAACAGCGCGCGGGACAAATTGAAGCGATAGAGAAAAAGAGAGAAAGGAGAGAGTTCATCAGCAGCCTTATTTTTTGCCGGATCTATATAGAGGCCGGTGCTTTCGAACTTTATCACACGAGATATAGGCACGCAAGTGAAATTTTATTTCAAAAGTTTATAGCTTCTACGATTGTTTCACTATTGATACGATAACAATTTCAACTAGGGCAAACGCATCTAATAGATACTGTGTAAAAGAGTGGAAACAAAAATATAAGAAATTAGTGCTATACCATTTAAAAATTAGATAAATATAATTATAAAAAAATTTAATCAACTTACTAAATGAGAAAATTATAAAAATATAAAATGAAATCAGTACTTGTCAAAACTTAGTTCGTACTACTTCCAGGTGAAGTTTACCAATTATTTTTAATTTCATTTTTATACTTAAAGTTATGGAATATGTTTCATATTTTATACTTACAAAATTAACACATTATTCAAACCGACATATTCTAAAATAGTCTTACTTTATCTTTATTAAAAACAAAAAAGATTTGATTTACTGAAAATGATATATTTTTAGGCATAACCTCTACTCAGGAGACTTATATTTTCGCTAGAGTGAAAATTGTTACATCTCAAAAACAAATAATTTATGATATACAAATTTTTTCACCCAAAATGAGTCTATTTTAAGGGTTTTCCGGAAAATGTTTATGTCTGTGCATTCATATGTAATCAAGTTTCTTGATTATCTCAGCGAAATTTCGAAGGATACTTACTAATTTTGGATCAGACAGTCGCCTAACTATAAGTACTAGGTCGTTGTAAATTCAGCCAAGTCCATCGAAAAATAAAAAAACCCCAAATCAAATAAAGATTTGAAAAAACAGATTTTTAAGCTTTATGTATGATAATTAATTTTCAGTACATATAGATGTTTTTGCTAAAACTCATTATGACACGTCTTTTTTACATTGAACATTTTTCTCTACGAACGATATTTGTGAACGCAATAGTGATATAATCGACAAAATAATTGATTTTTCCTAGTTACTTGATATGATTTCATTTTGTACAAAAATGTTAAATATAAAAGTTATAGATAATATTAAAACAAATTTTTTTTCCTTTTGAACATTATTTTTTTTTATAAAAAATTTCTAATGAGTTAGACCCGTAAAAATAATTTTCAACATCGAAATGCACTTAAAAAGGTTAGTTTTAGGTTATAAATTAGCAGAATTCGATTTTACACAAAAATATTAAATGTAAATAATGAACATTATTATACAAAAATTATGATATTAAGGGTAGAGACCACTTGACAAAAATTTTTTCTTCCTGCTACCTAATTAATATTTTCATCTACTAGGTTGTATAGTACATAAAAGTAGACATCTTCACCAATTTTGAAGTCTTTTTCTTCATAATTATTCAAATTATTGTTAAAAGAAGTAATTAAATATATATAGAACTGAAAAGGTTTCGAGCGTTACAATTTTTGTCAAAGCCTTTTGGAGTTGAACATACATTATCATTATAGTAAATACTAATAATGTACCCAGAGATATTTGAGTTAAAGTGAATCCTTTTTTTATTTGGCTTATTGAAATTAATTTTTTTAATTAAACATAAAAATTTGTTAAATTTTAAAC
The DNA here is from genome assembly GCA_036873485.1 of Torymus texanus. Classification (NCBI taxonomy): domain Eukaryota; kingdom Metazoa; phylum Arthropoda; class Insecta; order Hymenoptera; family Torymidae; genus Torymus; species Torymus texanus. Next base: position 7,831 of record JAYJLV010032454.1, on the reverse strand, counting down.
TTACTTTTTATGTCTATCGTGAAAAATGCTTCTCTAAGGAGTTATCAATTAATCAAAATAGGCAAAAAATTTAAAAAATGCTAAAATTGTCAACTTTGATATGACACGATTCGAAAACATTAATTTAAAAAAATCTGAAAAAATTCACCAGCATCCAGTACATAAAGTAAAACGTTCTCACAAAGTTTAAAGAATATCTATTATTTGTGTGTGTGTGTATATATATATATATATATATAAAGTAAAATTGATCATGATTGAATTGCATTAATTGCATACAGAGATATAATCTTGAAACATAATCAAGGGCAACGGCGATGGTTTACGGTGATTTCAACGACCATAGTTAGCATTATTATAATCATTATAATCATCATTATAGGTGATAGGTATTCACTTTTATCCCTCTCCTATCTTACGAACCCTTACAAAGGGTACTCCTGTGTATGAGTATAATGGTATGAAAAACATTAAGACAAATGTACAGCTAATCGTTTAAGTTGTACAGGTAAAATGAAAGTAGATGGCATTTTAGAAATATTTGAAGAATTGTCCGAGAAGGGCATAAATATGGAATATTACGTTGGAGATGTTACCGTACAGTGGAAACAATAGCTCAAGGAATTGAAAGCAATTAATAGCATAAAAATGTGCTTCCAAGTGCTAAGATGATTGCCATAAAAAGTATTTATGAATATTTGACAGATTCTGAATTATTGCAAAAATGCTTGGACGGCTATACTCACAATAATAATGAGAGCTTCAACAACTGCATTTGGGAACTTGTGTCAAAAACCTCATTTAGTGGACTAAGAGTACTGGAAATTGGTGTAGATATAGCTATGACCGTGGTTAATGATTGCAGAATTGGATTTCTCAAAATAATGAAAGAGTTTGATTTTCATCCTGATAAAGCAACATTATAGAGTGGATGAAATCCAGCAATGATCAAAGACTCTTATATACAGAGAGAAGAGCACTATACCAAAACAGCTCGTCAAGCTATGAGGAGTTTCAGATTACACGCAGAAGAGGACTTCTATGCTGCTGGAGGACACTAAGTAAGTACTATTCGCACCAAACACAACACAATAACACATACAATTTTAGAAAACTGATTTTATTACAGAAAGAATAATTAACACAAAATCAATTTTCACTTTAAATATTATTACAATCTGTGAAATTTAATATATTGAATTGTTTACAAAAAGACAGCTTAAAATAAACTTCAAATTCACTAATACTTCATCCAATACCAACTAACAATACAAATTTTCTTTTCTCTGCCAGGAAATATACCAGGAATCTTTCAAAGTCAGCTTTAATTGTAAAAGATAAGTACTTTTCTATGCTTGAATTTCGTTACAGTTATCAAGTTAGTAAGATTGTTTTTTTTTTATTTTCAGCGAAGCAAAGCGAAGTTTAGAAAAAATAAGAAGGAAGTAAAATGAAATTCATTATGTCAAAAATATGTAAATAATATAAAAATGTGAAAGTTGTATTTTTTCTTATGGTGTAATTTTTTTCAGTAAGCCTTTCACACTTTATGTGAAGGCTTAAAATTGAAGTACAAGCCCTCCGTAGGAAAAAATCTCTTAAAAATATTTGGTGAAATCTACGGTAAAGTACTTTTGCGCATCTAAAGGTTCACAGGTTCCAGTCATTCGGGAGGATTTGGTGCTTGAGAATATATAAAATAGTTACTTATGTAGCCTACTTGTAGAAATTTAGCCTATAATTATATACTTGTATTGCCATAAATTTTAATTGATGATTTTTCAATTTCCAGTTCTATCTATGGGTTTGAAGTTTGCATCGTTGGACTGCAACGAAAGTTTAGAAATTTTTTTTTATTTTTAGTTTTATATGTTAGATTTTGAATTTTCTCATGTGTTTAGCATTTTACCATATAGCATAACCCAACATCAAAATAAAGATTTCACTGTGTCGTGCAAATTTTTAGCTGTTTTATTTATTTGTGAGAAATTATTTCGTTGCGTCCCAACGTTGCAAACTTCAGACCCATTTCTATCTCCAATGGTCCTCTTAAATCAATAGAAAAAAAACACTAGTCATCACTGCAAAAATTACGAAAATTATTTGTCCTTTCCATAATATTCTATTTAATTATTCACTTGTTATAATTTTCCTTTACCGCCACATCAATTTAACTTCGCTTAAAAAAAATACTTTTGATTTTAAAGTCGAATGGAACACTTTCCTGCATCCACGATTAATGACTATTCTACAAAAGGCAAGAACAGTTCACGAATGTCCATTAGCCCTTCTCGCAACTTTTTCACTCCTAGGACTTGCGAATTAATGACGGCGAATGACATGAATGGATTCAGATTAAGATTTTATACCTCCATGGTTAGAATTTTTCATAAGATTAATGATATCCAACGATTTTGATGCTGTTACAACAAAAAGAGTTTCTATCGATATTCGTTTTAGTTTGATTCTCTTTCAGCGCAAGCAGAACGTACGAACAGCAACAAAGTTGTACTTCTTAAGTGAGGATGTATAAAGTTAGCTGCAGCAAATCGAGAAGAGAAAGGAAGGGGGCCTTTTAAAATAAAACTTTTGACTATTATGTGTTTATCTGTCGTGACTTACTGCTCTCTCCATATTCGTAAGTATGGGCCGCAAGTTGAAAAATATGAACTTTTGGAATTTATACTTTTCTATGTGCCAAAAGCCTTGTAAAATTTTTTGAACTCAGATCGGACTAAAATAATCGATGCCTTCCTGTAACGTTTTTTACATAATAACTAGGAAAGTGTAATACCTGCGAGTCAAGGATTTTGCTCAAACTTTGGGATAAGCTTTTGGATTAAAAAAATATGAAATAAGCTGCAATATTAGACTCTAACGACGTTCAAAAAATACTGAAGTTTTAGACATTTTTATCTTATTTTGAAATGTTTTGAAAAGTGACTTTCTTAAAATGGTAACACTTTAACTTTGAAAAGACTTGAACATCATTTTTAACAATAGAATATAAAACTAAAGAAAATCACTTTTCATTTTCCTATTTAAAAATTAAACAGTCTACGTTTAGAATTCGGTGTGAGCAGTCGTGTTCACTACCCTTGGTATAAAAAAGCATCATCTTCTTCAATGTACCTCCAAATATTTCCAATAGTGCGCTAGAAAATATTTTAGAACAGCTTAACGTAAAAAGAGCTAGTTTCCATCCTCAAGGCAGTAATTAATAAGGAAGGATACAACCACGGTATCCGGCTTCCGAAGGGAAGTATAAGTTAAACGTACTTTAAGTATACATTAAACCAGACGAAATCGATAAAATACCAGACATCTTCAAAATAAACTATGACGAAATTAATTATTACATTTACGCCGGCACTGACATCTTAAAATGCTTTAATTGGTAATCAAGGACACTTAGCTACAAATTGTATCAACGAATCAAACGCTAAGACTCACAACAATACAAAACAAGTAGATACACCACACACAGCGACTAATACCAACCTGGAAACACATATCATAAACTAAACAAGTAACAATATCCCAACCGTTTCCTCTCAACTATCACTAATTATAGATTAACCACTGAAAACATTCAATAAATTAGCAATTTTTTATTTTTTTATTTTTCTTTTATTTAACGTCGCCCTGTATCTGCCTTTTTGCGGTGCTAGTCGACGACGGAGGTCTGTGGTGTATTGGTAACCAAAGCACATGTGTGAAACAGTGGTGCTTGTTATCAATCGGTAAAGATCTGGGCCTCAAACCCGGTTTGACGAGTAATTAATCTCAGTCTTACCGATCGAACCACCGCTAAACCTCTACCTTATCAGTTGGGCGAATCTCTCAAGCGAAACCCGCAGTTGAATTGGCCTTTCGGCACTCATGCGCTCAATGCAATCATTGTAATTAGTCAATTCAATCCACAGATCAGGTGCATACGAGAGCTTCAGCCACTAACTCTGGGCTCCAGGTTCGCCCTCCGCCACCGAAAAAATCCGGAAAACAGTTTTGAGAAAATGCCTCCGAAGATTTTGCGCTAACGAGGAGTCGAACCTGAGCCCTAAGCGATGTTTGTTTTGGGAAGCAAATAGCTCGTCGCCTAAACCGAACACCGCTATAATCAACTAGCAATAATAAGGACAATAGAAGAGTACATTCCCAAATTAGCTCGACAAACTCACAAGACCCCCATGAAACTGGATTTGAAAAAAAAGTAAAAATTCATAAACGACAGATACAAAAAGGTAAAACAGAAGTAAAATTTAAAGAAGATAAATTAGACAAAAATCCATCAAAGATTATCTTAATAATTCAGGGATCCTTCTAAAGTACAATTTAAGAGCCTTCTAGAAAACACACAAAAAAGTAAAAAACAGCCAAAATAATTCTAATCTATACCAAAGACTTAGATGCTTTTGTTAAATTTATTAACGTAGATGTCTATCCTAATTTAAGAGACAGCAGCATAAAAAATTAGTGCACGAGACTCATAGACAGTATAAATAAACCTCATGAAAACTATACCTCTATAGCGACCCCAGGCAACTCAGACACAGAAGAAATATAACTTATAACAACAACTATAAAAATGGCTAACATTATACAATAGAATATCAACGGTTTAAGTAATCAATACGAACAGCTACAAGAAATAATTATAAGAGATAATCTCGACATAATGTGTTTACAAGAGACCAATCTCAAAGAAAACCAATCTATTCAAATAAAAAACTACAGCTGTTACAACAAAATCTGGTAGACTGTATTGCAGCCAGTGGAGACATCAGGATCTTAGTAAAAAATAACATCTACAGCCAAGAATTAGAAATAAGTACAACCATTGATGCTGTGGCAGCAAAAGTAATACTCAACAATAAAAATATAACAATATGCAACGTATATCTTAGCAACAATTATGAATTAAACTCAACCGAAATATTGAACTTAATCTCCCAGTTGCCTCGTTCTTTTATACTACTAGGAGATTTTAACAGCCATAGCCTTTTATGGGGGTTAAATAAAAACGACAAAAGAGGAAAAATCATGGAAGGCTTAATCCTTAACAAAAACTTAATATTATTTAACGATACCAGCCAAACCCATTTCAACATAGCCACAGTGAAAACTATATTGTCATTGATAAAATGGCATATGCTCAACTCTACCTCTACGGTAGCGATCATTACCCTATAATAATTACATTCAATCATCCGGTAATACCAAACAATAAACTGCTATTTGGAAAGTCTACAAAGCCAACTGGTCGAAATACAGAGAAGCTATCGAGTCCAAAATAAACTATCTGAACAACTACGTTACTGAAAATACTACTAGTAAGTAAGAGAGGTATAGCAAAAAATAAAATCGATCAAAAGCGTATTAGTGTCATCAGAGATCTCGGTGTCTACTTCAATTCATGGCTTTCATTTGTAAATCATATAGATCACATCATTTCCAAATCTTCTAAACTTATTGGCTTTATAAAACGCTCTGCATCTGATTTTTTAAACCCAACATCACCCACCTTTATAACTCTTTAGTTTTACTCAACTTAACTTACTATTCAAGTATTTGGTCTCCATTCACTAAATTATTGACAAATAAATTGGAATCGTTTCAACATAAATTTCTCCGGTATCTAGCATATAAAACTAACAGATCTATGAGTCGTTTTGATCACGATTACACGGCTTTAGGATCAGATTTTGGCATCCCCACAATTAATAGTTTACACCATTTTTACGATTGTCTTGTGACATTTAAAATTGTTAATAATCTGTTGCCTTATGAAAAGTTATCTAACTTATTTGTATCTCGTCATCTCTGATACAATCTTTGCACTTTTAGACTTCTTAGGGAAAGTATCTGCTCATCAACATTTGGTTTTCACTCTACTTTTAATCGTCTTAAGAGATCGTGGAATCTGCTACCACCCTGCATTACTCATTTAAATGCTTTGTCATCATTTAAATCTGCTTTGCGTTCTCTTGTTTTTAAGTACTGATTTCTTGAATGTGTTTTATCTTTATTTTTGCGAAACTTTTATTTTCATGCCAGTCTATGTACACCATTATCTATACTTTAATATTTTTGTATAAAGGGCTTTTAGTTCGTTTAATTATGAAATAAATAAAAATAAATAAAAAGCAAACCAAATATTCTCATAAAGCAACTCGCCGCCTCAGCTCAAAAATGCTTATTAAACATTTTCAGCGTAATATAGTCGAGTAAGTTATTTCCTAAGATTTAGAGAGAAGCTACTGTTGTTCCTACACCGAAACCAAATAAAACCAAATATGACAAAACAGTTACAGACCGATAGCATTAACACGCTGTATGTGTAAAATCTTAGAAAAAAGTTATAAACAGAAAACTGAGATGGTTCCTTGAACCATCACCTTCAACCTTCAACAGATTGTTTGATTACTCTTGACTCACACATATACGACACTTACATAAAAAATCAACACATGCTAACAATATGCTTAGACATAGAGAAAACATATGATTTACTGTGGAGACAAAGAATACTAAAAATAGTATAAGATTTAAAAATTATGGGAGCTTACAGAACAAGTCCAGTAAATAGTTTATTAAGCGAATGTAACATACTCCCACTACAGATAAGAAAATAACTCACCATAAATTATGCCATCAAACTACTTCAATGTTCGTACAACCAAACATATCCATTACTCAGCAACAGTACACAAGATAAAAAGAAAACCCTACAAAATCAATAGCACCATTCTATAAACGAACCACAAAATTTCTAAACTCCTGCAATCTTACTCCATAAAATTTGTATCGTCTCTTACAAAATAAAACATGTTACAGGACACCGACAGAAGCACCGAAGATCCACCAAAATATAGGAAAAGTAAAATACTTACATTAAGTACAGAGACAAATCATCAGAACTAATAAAAACCGCTGCCAATTCATTGGCACGTAGCTTCTTCAAACTTAATTTGTTGTGCTAATATATAAATTCTTTACGTTAAAAATAATTTAAAAAATTATTATTAATAAATTAATAACTTACATTAATAATTCACAAAATAATTATAAATATATTAAAATTTAAAGAGAGTTTTTCTTTATTTCTTTTAGAAATAATAATATTTAAAAATCTTTTAAATAATTTCTTAACAAATTTTTAAAATTTTAAAATAATTATTAAAAACAATTTATGCTTATAACATTGACATCTTCAACTCACGTTTATCCAAGGAGGTACCAGCCACGCATCGAGCATCGTCATCGCGCGGTAGCCATAAACGTACCCATCTTGTATCAGACATCTTCATTACACGGGTGCCACAGAATATTTTGAAAATTTAATCCAATATTGTTATAAATTATTTAAAGAAATAATTTACATTTCAAGTCTATATTTTAATTTTTCTTTGTACAGTCATTGAAGAATAATATAAAAAAATATTTTTTAACTTTAATATATTTGGAAACTGCAATACTTTTTCGGACGTCGAAATCGCTCTGAAGACGTAAAAATAGTACATCTGTGCCGAATTTAACGACAATTAGAATTATAATTATATTTAAAATAAATAAAAATGACATAGTTAATGTAACATAGTATTGAAGCGATACTATAATAAGAATACAAATCCCTAATATTCAGTAAAATAAAATTGTAGGAAAAAACAAAGCAATCAGTAAAATAACATATTCGAGGTACATTGTTACATATAATTAAAATGACTAGATAACTGTACAATATAAATAATATATTGTACTAATATATAAATTCTTTACGTTAAAAATGATTTTAAAAATTATTATTAATAAATTAATAACTTACATTAAT
>JAYJLV010032425.1:14572-28078 GCA_036873485.1 Torymus texanus | reverse complement strand
AGAGAGAGAGAGAGAGAGAGAGAGAGAGAGAGAGAGAGAGAGAGAGAGAGGGGGAGGGAGAGACTTGACGGTAGTAGTATAGTAGAGATCGATAGCGAGTTCAGGAGAAGGAGTGAGCGCGACGTGTAATTAGTTTGCGCGCCATTTCTAGCCGTCTTCATCGTGGACTCGAGCTACCGCCCACGTCGTCGTCGGCCGAGTATTACGGGCTTTGAGAATCTCGAGCGAAAGATTGCCTTTTTTTTTTAAATTGAGATTGAATGTGAGAATTTAATGATTTTTTAAATAATGTAGGGTCAGTGCCCCAATGGATGGCCAAATTATTTTTAATTTTTTAATTAAATTTTTTAACGAGAGATTAACGTTGATGTCGAAAATTAAAAAAGTAAGTTATTACGTAATATAAAATATTGGAAAGCTCTATGCTTCAAATAAATTTTAGTATCAAATTTAATTTTATTAATATTTTAAAGGAGAATAAAACAGGTTCATTCTATTTTTAAAATTAATAGGCATTGGCCATTGATACCTGTTGCCATACTGAAAAAGTGATGCTAAATGTTTTCAATTTTTCTCTCTAAATTAATATCGATTTTTACATTTAATAAAAACATTGTCGCTTTCAAATGTTCATTCTAGAGCAGTACTTTTCACTTTAAATTAATAGCTTCATCTCCGCCAACCTAGCGACCGTAAAAATTAGCCGGTCAGACCAAGTTTCCACTCTGGGAAATTGAGTATGCCAGACTCTCTCACTTTCTCACATACACTCTCTCACTCTCTCTTCAGCAAAGTCTTCAGTCGACCAACCGACCGACCGACCGACGCCCCCATTCAAAATTTCGGAAGTGCTCGAACTCAGGATTTCCAAGTTCGCCTTTAATTTTCCGTAGCAAGTGGAATGGAACGCGATTCTATTGGTGGGAAGAGAGAAGGATAGAGAGAGAGATAGAAGGACGATGCTTCGGGGGGGATTAGGGAGTAGGCGCAATTTTACGGACAACCGCAAAAGTTCGAAATATCGCGGGAGTTCCTTGCGGGTATATATATTCGACGAGGCGAGTCGAGAATGGGAATTCCGAATTTATACCAAGGGAGAGGTGGAAAATTTTGGAAAAGGGATAGGATATATATATACACACGTGTACGTGATATACTAGTAATAGAGTTATTTTTTGCTATTTTTCGAGGATGAAGTTTAATAACAAAGAGGATGTGCGAGGTTTCCGAGAATTTCACAGAGTCAGCAGGATTTTTAATAAATTCTCGTCAGGTGCGTGCAAATTTTCAATTTCTTCTTCGAGTTTATTTTTGTACATTTGGGTTATTTGTCCCCCAAGGTATTTTTTTTTTTTTTTTTTTTGGAAAAATAAAGTTATTTAGATAAATTTATTTTCTAATACTTTATAAAGGGTGAAATTGCTATATGAAATATGATGAAAATTTTCGCAATCGTTAAGCTCGTAATTTAAAAATTAAAAATTGAAATTTTTAGTTGTAGTAAAATATTTTTGATATAAAATCAGGGGTAAAGCATAAATTTACGATCTAACGTTTATCGGATAAATAATTTATCGGAAAAATAAAGATAAAATCTTTATTATCGTTTTTTACTTTTTGAAATATTAAACCGTCGCGTGTGTTTTATTTGGTTAATTCGTCCTCGTCGCTTGTCGATTTTCACACTTGACAATTTCATAACAATTTTACGCGATTCGCCGAAAATGCATCACGTAATTTCGTGAAATATGATAATGCAAGCCAATGATGATTTTTCATCGAATTATTTTTACCTTGTTAAATCGGGAAGCCATATACAAAAGGGAATCATAATTTTCAAATAAAATTTATATACACACACATATATATATATATATACATGAATAAATTTTATTTTAAAATTACGAGATATATATAGAAACACGCTTACGAGATTTATACCAAAAGTTATAATATTATTTCGTCTCTTCTCTGGTGGAAATTATAATTGTCACGGCAGTATTAGAGAAGTAATTTGTTGCTTATAGAATCGGAAATGCGAAATACTTTTCGATCGCTTGTATCCATATTTATTATTGCCATATATTAAATTATTTCAAAACATCTCTTTACAGACTTTAATTTTTTCTATACTAAACAAAATCATATATAACAAGAATGAAAGATCAAATAAAAGATACATTTTTACGAAAAAAATTCAGATCAACCCATTTCATCGATTCGCCTGCAAACTCCTTCGACCTCGAGCACTTCCGACAATTTCGGACATATCACGAAGTTGCGTATAAGCGCAGATGCGACAAAGCGAGAGCGCAAACAGCTCGGGGCGAGTATACATATAGGTATACAGAGAAGACAGAACGGAGCTACATACAGTTTTTTTTTTCTTCTCTCTACTTACACGTCGCATTGTGTACGTGTATATATATACATACACACACACATACGTCTCGTGTAATGTACATAACGACAGATATCGCGCTACGCGTATATAAGCTGAGATCGCTCCTTGCTCTATTACATACTACGACGGTTCCTCTTTATTTTTTTGTTTTGTTTTGTTTTATGTGATATATACTATACGCGATTTACAGTCATACTCGCACACGCATACGCGTCATGAAAAAAGTGTCGCCTTCGAAGTAGAGCACAGCAGTATAGCAGCAGCGCGCGTTTATAATCTACGTATATGTATTTATATATATATATATATATATATATATATATAGGGAAGAAGGGATCGCATGCACCGATCACTTGTCTGTTTGTTTGTTTATCTTCTCACGTTTTTTTTCTCTGCTGTATTTCCCATGTATCTATATATATATATTATGTATACTTATATGCATGTAACGTATCTGCTTATGTAAAAAAAGTTTTCGACACCGAGTTTATCATTAATATCGAAAAATCTCGAACCAGCTCTTTCTCTCTCTCTCACACACACATACACATTCGGTTTGGTAAAGTCGTCATTGTCGCACATCACATTATATCTTTCTCGCTCGCACAGTACACAGAGGTTGAAGAGCCGCGCACAGATTATCCTGTTGCTTACGTACCGTGGAAAGCTCGTATATCTCGTTCTTTCTCTTTATCTTTTTCTACCTATATATCTATGTATGTATATACCTACTTTTCGCGAAACTTGTAAGCCGCGCGTGTGGTGATAAAACGAGGAGAAGGGAAACGCCAATGAAAGCTCGGTGAAACGAAAAGTCGCTCGGGCAACTTTTTCTCTCTTTCTTTCTCTCTCTTTCTTTGCCTACTTATATGTACGAAGTATATAGTAACATACACGCGCTCGTTTGTCGACTATATATATAATTATACATGAATTGTGTATGTATATTTATATACTCCTTTATGCCTCGTCGTCGTCAGTCTGCTGCCGGTAGTTTCTATGTATTCTCCTTACTTTTACTCAAATTCATTTATTTCAAAATTATTCGTATTTTTATGATACAACGTATATATGAGAATCATTTTAAATAATCTCGCGTTCAAGCGCGATTTATAACGCAATATAAAATACAATATTCTTAAAATGACATAACAAACAATAGTTTTTTTTTTCATCTCTCTTTCTCTCACTGCACGCCTTTTGTTTATAATATCCGCACGCGGCGATCGACGCCGCGTATCATTGCTTTGATAATAATCTCGAATTTCCTTAATGATGCGTGTGATATGATAAAATTATACATACGACATTCGTTAACAAACGTCTCTATTATTATTTCTCTCTCTCACTTTACAGTATATAATTGACACAAATAAATCGCGCAAACAAATCGCCATACATCTCGCTCAGAGCTGTCCTATTAACTAATTCAATAACAAAGATTCTCTTTCTTTTTTTTTCTTTTACAAATATAGGATATCCCTTAATCCTCGTAAACCTGTCAAACTCATCATCTTGAAATGCAAATGTTCTCTTTCTATCTCTCGCTGTTTTCCTCTATACATATACAAAATATTATACTACAATTTATATATACCTCACAAGCTTATTCAAACAATTTATAAAAGTACCTCTTCTAAAAATGAAAGCATACAATGTAATCATTATCATCATCGTCGTCGTCTAATACAAAAAACCCATTCCAATCGTTAAAAAGAGCGAAAAATAGTCCGTTCAAGTACAAACCAAGCCCTTATCGATCGTATACAATCATCATCATCATCATAACATTATAACGACTTTTATACTTATAACCGAAACCAAAAAGACACCACGCGTACACCATAATCATTAAACACACGTCTATCGGTCTCTTTCCTTTATATCGAAACCGTTAATCGTCCGTCTCACTATATATGTGCGTGCAAACAAACACCTTAGCACCTCAGAATCCGGAAACAGCGATAGCCATGTGCTCTACCTCGGCGAATCACAGGAAGCTCTCACTAGGTGGATTGACCGAGGCAACGTCTATCACATCAACCTCATGGGTATCTATCCTTGTAGCGTTAGCTGCTGCTGCAGCCGCTGCATTAACAGCTGCTGCAGTAGCAGCCGATGTGGCGCTAGTGGTGATCGTCTCATTGGTCGAGCGTACGACATAATTGTTGACTGGATCGCCGTATTGGCTCTGATAGAATTCCTCGCGCATCATGTGTTGAAGATTACCACAACGGAAGTAAAGGATCTCCCGGAAAGGTTTGCGAAAGTCGCGGTTTAAGGTAGCGTAGATTATTGGGTTTAGGAGGCTGTTACAATAGCCCAGCCAGAGGAACATGCTAGATAGGAAAGGAGGTATGATATCAGGGTCACTCAGGATTATACGGATTATGGCAAGGACGAAGAAAGGTAACCAACAGATGGTGAATGCACTCATTATGATGCCGAGGGTCGTCGATGCTTTGCGCTCGTTGACCAATTGGAGACGCAGACGTTTCTGTTTGTGAGGTGAGTTCACTTCGCTGCTTGTGCTGTTTGCATGGCGACGGAAGCGCGCTGAACTTGGCGGTCGGGAGGAGACGTGAGAGGCCGGTGGCGTCATCGTCGAGGCAGCCACGAGGATCGGCTGCTTTTCTGCGCAGGTTGATTGCAGCATCGGGCATTGGGACTCGTTACTCTTGCGGGGACCGCCAGCGAAACACTTCACCGCGTGCACGCTACACTGTAAGAAGAAAGAGAGAAGGGGATTGGTTAGTTGTGGTATTTAATAGCAATTGAGTTGTAGTATTTTTTTTATAATGAGATATGGTATGTTTTGATCTGATTGGTAGAATTAGATTTAGCTAATATTATTGTTGTAGAAATATAACTAAATAGTAGTCATGAGATTATTTCATAATTAGATAACGAATCCATTACTGTTTACATCTCTCAAAAATGTAGTTATGTTTGTTTGGCTGTAGTTACATTATACTGTATTATATACAAGAGATAAAATGAAATATCAAATAACGCAGCGAAAAGCAACAATAATTAAAATAATAATTTCAAAGGAATTTTACGACATTAGTAAATAGTCTGCATAAACAAGATCATAAATATAAAATGAAATGTAAAAGCGGAAATATATAATTTATAATATTTTTGAAAAATTTTGTAAACACTGCAACAACCAACAGTTGTAATGAGATAATATTGCCATCCATTATACGCATTTCTTTAATGTACGAGTTTCTGTTTCGTGAATTTTGATATCATATTCCAAACGAACATTTTCATTTTTATAAAAGGGTAATCTTTGAAATACGGGATAAAACATTTTCCTTCCTCTTTTACAATTTTTATGAAAATCCACGAAAGACTTTTTACATCTCTTCTCCATTATTCAACCTCCACATCATCTTGGAAAACTAATAACCTACACACCTCAATTTCAATTACCCCGACAAGTACGATCTTAAAATGCGACACCCAACCTTATAGGTATATAATATATACCCTCGCGTCGTCATCGTTCTCACGTTAGCACGTGTCGGACCTCGGGCGCGTTTATTTGCATACAATGAGGGCCACAATTTGTCTTCCCACGCGGCGCCGGCTATCAAATGTCTCGTCCCGTGTGTATATAAATTATCGCACTTGACACCTTGATTAGTCTGATACATATATACACAGACACACATATACATACACGTGACACCTAATTCCGAGTGATGAAATTATCGACAAGGCGTATACACGAGCGTCTATGGTTAGCTACCGGTATATTATATATAAGGTATATAAATTACCACATCGCTACTAGCCAGCCTAATAGGGTTTCCTTTTCATACTACTATGTATAACGTATAATTTTCTTACAGACCTTGTTACACAAAAGAACAGGCCGACTATACTTGTTATTTCAGGCTACTTACTATAATAATGATTATAATAATGATACTGACAATGCAGTATATCATATAGCGGTATATAATACGAAAAAAAAAACAACAACAACGCCAAATTAGCATCCGTCATAATTAGATGTCGAAAAGACGTTATACGTCGAGGATAATTAGCATCCGTTCTCGTTCTCTATCTCTCGGGGAGAGGAAAAATCGATGACAATGTTAATTAGCGCAAAGTACCTGCGCACCGAGTTTCGAGACAGAGAGAGAGAGAGAGAGAGAGAGAGAGAGTAAAAGAAGGACAAATACAAGGAGAATCTTCTCTCCCTCTTCATCCACGTCACGGTCTATCGGTCTTATCGATCGACTCTCAGCCGACTCCATTTACTCTCTCGTTCTTCCTTACTCTCTCTCGCGTGGGTTACCCATTACCGGCTGTGTACACCGTCTTTTGTCAGTCGTGCGATGTTTACCTCAGCTGACGGTTTCTTTCCCCCTCTTCTGCCTGCCAAGCCACGCGCGTTGGTCTTAAGTCGGCCTCTTCGACGAGAGGCTTTTTCGAGAACCTTTATCGCTCGTATGAGAAGGACTCAGGTTACACTCTTCTCCTTCGCATATTCTCCCCTCATGGCTGGCTTTTTCTACTATAGGAGGGAAATGGTGATGGTGTCTGTGGTTTTACTTGTAAATATTTGCAAATAAGTGCAGTGGTGGAAAGTCGCGGTGTCAATAGGGAGAGCAGGAGAATAAGTGGTTTGGGAGTTGGGAAACAAGAGGAGGTGAATTGGTTTTGGATTGACTTGTTGTTTTTACGGTTGAGGAGTTGCGATGGAAATGGGAAAGTATATTTGTTGGTGGAAAAGATGTTTTGTTTATTTGAAAATCATAGTTAGTGATTGGATAAAATTATTTTTATGTTTTTGAAGTTAAAGGAAAAGTGTAAAACCTTGATAAAAAAAGTGTAAAAACTTGTTTCGGTCAAGTCTGACCGAACTTGCACTTTTCTACTTAAAATGCATGACAACTACGACCACCGTCATTCTACAGAGAATAATTCTGTAAATTCACAAGTTTAAATTTTGTAAACTGCTTGTTTCTCTTTATTTGCAAATTATATTTTAATTCTTATAAAAATGGAAATCACACTGTTAAGTTATAAATAATGACCTAAAGAATTATAATCATTTATATAATATGCACTCTAACGTTTCTATTATTCCTACTGATTTCTTATATCCGACATTTACAGGTCAATCCTATTAAACTCTCCTCCACTTCAATAACACACGTTAAAATTCAATTAATTCAGGGACAAAGAGTATTCGCATCAAATTGTTTTCATATCTCGGCGGGGCAAATATGTTTGCATAAAATTACTCGTTTGCGTATACACACAAACGCAGACGTACATGTAAACATACATACACTACCTCCGCCTTGCTGTGGTTTTACCTTTCAGCTTATCCGGCAGAGCACAATAAAGGTAATCAATCAATCTCGCTTTATTTTCCTCCGTTCTCCCTCTCTCTCTCTCTCTCTCTTACTCTGTTCTCTCTTCACCCTCGCGTGATGCGAAATAAATTATTAAACAGGCCATTATGCGAATTTCGTAACGTGCCACTCAACAATGCCTGTTCCTATGCGTGCACGTATACATATCTCCACTCACTTTCTCTTTTATCGAATTACACCTTGCGTTTATTAATAGTCTTAATTTTATTATATCTACTAAAAAAAGGAAATTCGCAGATAAAGGATCGGTTGAAAGTACGTTGAGGCGACTGAGGGCGAAGTCAGAAAGACAAAGAAGAAAACAAAGAGAATAACAAAGCGGATGAAAAAACTCGACAGGAAATTAAGAGGCAAAAAAGGACTTCGGACAGATTGATTGATATGTTTATTGCGCGTGGCTAGCGGTTCTTGTAAGAATAATGATCCTCGGCATATATATACACACGCGGATACATAGAGGCAACAAACCGCGCAATAAAATAATAAGCCATAAAGCTAAGCACCGTGCCGACGAGATCCCAAAGACGTAAATATAAGGAAAAAAAAAAAATAAAGAATAAAACCTTCGATTATTAATAAAATCAACAATCGGCAAAAACAACAATGGGATTTAATTATTACCCTGGCAATGTACATGTCTATACGCGAGGGAGAAGTCGCGAAAGGTAGGATCATTAAACCAGAAAGCGAGCGAGCGAGCACACCGGCGTTTTAGTGCGATGATAAAAACTCCCGACGACGTCTCCACGGGGAGTTATCTACTACTGGTACCGTGTGTTTTACGTCACTGTGCTGCACTCGTCGGAGAAAGAGGGGGGAGACCCAAAAAGGAAGAGGGAGGGGGGGGAGGTTAACCCTTTTACGGGCGGAAGGGTATTTATGCTAAGGGGGGGTTTGTTTTTATTCGAAGTGAGAGGCTTATATTGGAGCGCCACTGCTGTTTGCCACGCGGTTGTTGAATTTTAGGTTACGATCGTGTGTCGTTGCTTTTTAGTGCCCGATATATGCGAGGTTATTTATGAGCGTAGCCCTCGAAGACGTGCTTTACTGAGATTTAATTTCGTAGCGTTTGAATGGTTGTGGCTCTTGGGTTTCCTTATTGTTTTTCTTATGGAGTTCAGTGATTGTGGTGTTGACAGGGGATATATGTAGGGATCTGGTTCAATGGTTATATGATTCTAGGTCAGATCCTTGTAGCACTAATTCAATGTCGTTTCGGCTAAACATACAACAAAGGGTGAGTAGTATGATAAATATTCAATGCCTTCGCACGGCGCGATTGGCTGTAAAAATGTACACTTTATGAATATGCAAGTGTATCGACTAATTATGTACGTTACGTTTTACAGTGTCCATGAATATTCAGCTGTGCACTAACGAACGTAAGTGTCTAATTCACACTACGCATAATATAATAGACTTTATTATGCCATTGTTGAATAAGCTAACTTTGTGGTGTTCCCCATTAACGAACAAATTATTGGTTGTACTTAAGGCAGTTCTATTAAAACGTCGATATCTCTACGTACAAGTACCAACAAAATTGATGTTATACAACAGATCAAGATAAACTTTTTGATATATTTTTTAAGGCTGGTTGACACATTAGTTGTTGAGAAAAAAATTCCTGAATATATGATTCATTCGTTTTCGAATAAAATCCGGTGTTGTTTATATCGATAATCACTGCAGAGGAAATCAGAAAACGAGTTTAAGATAGTACAGATATTCAGCTTTTTAATGAAAACAAAAAAAAAATTTACTAGTGAAAACAACAACTTTTTAATCTTTATTTTTACATAACCCAAAGTATTAGCTACCAAATATACATGAAAATTCAACAATTATTAATTAATAATTTATCATTACAAAATAATTCTTAAATATTAAAGAATGTAAATAATATTTTCAGTAACCACACTAATTTGACTTCAGAATTTTAATAGAACTACTTTAAACGAACAACAATAACTCACCAACGAAAAATTCTAATCCTTCCAACACAAAGAAAAATCGCGTTGCATGTCAAGGTAACCGCGCGCATGCGCGTCGTTCACTTGCCGTCTTACACCGGCTCGTGTGGTATTTTTAATTTCACGTCAAAGAAGCGGGGTGGAACTGCCCTCAGGCATAGCTGTGCCTCACTGCCCTCTTCTCTCGCCCACAGCTCTTCTTAGTTTTAAGGGCTTGGGTGAGAAAGTACACCTTTTTTGCTTGGGCGAGCGCGCGCTATTTGCGTTTCACGGCGCAGTGCACGTAGCGAAGGTGCTGTGTGTTGTTTCTCCGTCTGGGGTAATGAATCGTGTAAGTTTCATGAGCACCGGCGTCGGGGAATTGGAAATGTTGATGGGTTTTTTTTGTGTGCTGGTGTTTGTTTATTTCTTTTTTTTTTTTGGTGGATGGATGGTTTTGCGGGGGTGGGAGTTACTGCGGAAGTTTTAATTGTAAAAGAGGTTGGCTGCGGATTTTTAGGAATATGGAATTTCAAAAAGTGATTATGAATGAGAGAAAATGATGAGGTGAAGAAGGAGTGAAAGATTTAAAATAAGTAGAAAAGTCAATGCTTCGTCCAACAGTAAAACAGAATAAATATTTAATTTTAGATGTTCTGTTCTTTACGTATAAGTCAAGATTTGTTAGAGTATCAAATTCTTATGGAATCTTCAACACTACTAAAATATATTGTAAATAACAGAATTTCATTTATTATTTTAATAATCCTTCACACATTAATATTTAAAATTTCCATTCAACATCGAAATTTTATCAAAACAAACAGCAACATTCTAGCCAAGTTTTTCCTGTCAGCAAGATTCCATCCTCTGCTTCGGCATATACATCGCAATTCAACATATCCAATCGAAAAAAAATGGCGCTCGCTGCCGTCACAAAGCCGAGAGACTTCAAAAAAACGCACTGCCCTGTGGGATAAAAGCTCAACGTTCACCGTCTCTCTTACTCTTTCTCTCGTTCATTCACTCCATCCCTCGCGATACACACATACATCAGTGAGAAGAGCGCGAGTCCACTCATGAAAAAAGGACAATTAAACCGACGCGTCGATGGAGGAAAGAAAAAAAGGAACCAAATACAGCTTCGCTCGCTCGCCAACCAGTTCGAGTTGAAAAAAAAAAAAAAATATATATATGTACGTACGGGTGAAAAAGACAAACGAAAGTTCGTTTGACCTCGCGCGTTAATAAAGCCCCTCGCTGAAAGAGAGTTTCCCACGGACTTTTTCCACTGGCATGTGTATATATGAGAGGGCGTATTAGACAGCGAGCAGGGGTACACCCAGTAATGCCAGCCATTTTTAATCATGTCCGCACATGAGTATAGCCTTAGGGCAGGAGAGGATAGTGTAAAAGTATAGTCGAATGGAGCAACAGCCATTGTGGTAGGAGATGAATCGCCGCAGTGGTTATATAGGTTTCTTACGCTGCGTGGGGTCACTTTTTTCTGCAAAGAGTACGCAACCGAAGGGGTAAAGTTTTTTGCACTTTGGTCAATTTTAACGCAGTTTAATGTGCGGTTGCGGTCTTTGTACGCGTTTCGTTCTGTAGGAAGAGTTGGCAATGGATTGGGTTGGAAATATTTGAGGGGAAAGTTGTAGTTGTAGTTTCGGATAATGAGGATTGTTAGGAAATAGTGTAATTGTGGTTGAAATGCTTTTTTCCATAAGGTTTCTTTTATTTTGAATTCAATTAATTTTGTCATTTAATTTTCGTATTTTGGTTGTGGTTTACTTTAGTAGTTGAACGAGTAATAATTACAAAATTTATTTTGTATTCTACCAACTACGCTTGATTTATATAAAATCACGATGCATCCTCTTTAATAGATTTTTTAAAGCTGAACCTCCATGTTATTATGTGTCAGACGATTCCTCCATTCTTTACCATTCGAAACCCCAAAAAATCGATTTATAACAATCTCCTACTGAATTTAAAGAAGGTCCAACAGAACGACGTCTCCCAAACATAAAACAGCTCGTCTTTTGACTTCACCATCTACATATATCAATTCTCCTCTACGCAAATTGAACAAAATCTCGAAAATATGCTTCTTCCATCGGACAATCAATCTCTCCGTCAACGTATATAGTATCATATAA
Source organism: Torymus texanus (assembly GCA_036873485.1). Taxonomy (NCBI): domain Eukaryota; kingdom Metazoa; phylum Arthropoda; class Insecta; order Hymenoptera; family Torymidae; genus Torymus; species Torymus texanus. Next base: position 16,158 of record JAYJLV010032425.1, on the reverse strand, counting down.
TTCCCCAAAGTCTCGTCGAGGGACGCAAAATGCAAATCTCCTTCGTCCTCTCGTCGAAACAACGTACTCGACGACTCATCGAAGCCAATTCAACGTCGAGTAGTAGTCCTTCCTCCTTCTCTTCCGCTCTCTTTTTGTATCGCGCTCGAGATTTCCTCACGACGAATAAAAGGATGAGACTTGTGCCTTTTTCAAAGGGAATATAAACATAAATTCGATGGAGGGACAAGTGCACGTGTTTGCGTCCTCGTTGTAAAGTGGCTCGTGCGTTGTAGTAGAGGGTATATAATATATGTATGTATAAGAACAGTCGGGAAATGAGATTTCGGTTTTAGCGGGTGTATGGAAATTCTCGATGGATTCTCTGTATGCTTCATTGGATAAAGTATAGTAGTGCGGAAGGATGGATATATTCTTTATGATAAATACATATATCTTGTGACTATATTGAAATTCGAACAATATATGTATGTATATATATGTTCATGAGACAGGAAAGTCCAGTGGCCGTCGATTTTTTTAAATATTTCGCGGTAATAAAAGCGAACCTCGCGGCTGGTGCTTTTATTAGCTTTATATTGGCTGTAATAAAAACATACGCTATCAATTTTACTTTGTCGCCAATTTTTCTTTTTTCTTTTTTTTTTTTTATAGTTTCCCGCATCTCGCTCGCGAAATTTGCGGGTTTTACGTCCATCAAGCGTAACAGATGACCAATATAAAATCAATCACTGCAACGTTCCTCTCTTTCTCTTCGTAGAAAAAAAAATCCGTGAACTTTACCGTACACTCGAAACGGTAATTAAAATGAATTCGAAAACTTTCGAGCTTTTATCTGGTGTGGCCATAAGGGGTTTAATAAAACCTATTTATAGCGGCAAAAGTGCCGCGGCAAACGGCTAAAGTTCGCTCGTATCGTGCTCTGTATTATACGCGCGTATAAGTATATATATCTATATATAACGCATTCTATGTGGTCTTATCTTATCCCGAAGAGAGAGAGAGAGTTTCTTTTCTGCACGTACGCGTGTATGTGTGTGTATAGTATGCTTTTTCAATGCCAAGGTTTCTCTTATCCGTGCGACAGTTTTTTGCATCGCGAAGGGGAGAGAAACCGCGAGGTTTATCTCTTTGAGCTGGCTTCGCCGAGTTTTCGTAATATCCAAGGGAAATGTTTTTTGAGTGCTGAGCTTTCAGTGCGTATCGAGAGAGAGAGAGAGAGAGATATAGAGTCCCCGAGGTTGTTGATCTGATCGTTGAGGCCGACATGTGTACGTATATAAAAAGTGTATTATGCGAGAGATAAATAGTCGTTCGCGTTGTACAGAATCGCAAAGAAATATATAAGATTCAAGATCACTTTTTGAAGAATTTAATATCTTCGTACTATTTATTTAACAGTTATTCAATTAACCAAACAATATTGTTGATAAATATAGTGAACGCTTGCGCAAAGGATGAAATTTTAAAACTAAATTTCCACGTCGATCGGATTTTCAGAACAATCTGTTATTTCATCGTCGTCCACTTGCTCTTAAGATCGTAACAGCCGATGTAATTTACCGCTGGTGTTTTAAATTTCGACG
>JAYJLV010032425.1:0-11650 GCA_036873485.1 Torymus texanus | reverse complement strand
AAGTATCATAATATCAAATCCAAATAAAAATAAAAATACTAAACGATGGGAAGGATAAACCCTTGAAATGAAACAATCTCACATTCTATCTTCCAACGTTTCGCTGAACCTTATTGTCAACCTCTTCAGGGAAATGTTTATTGACAATATAAGTAATATGCACATTAAATCATAGGGTTATCAAGAGCTTTTCAACATCAATGATTAAAGAATAAAACTTATTATAGTATCAACGCTATGTTAAAAAATATATAATCTTCATCGTATTCCCATCGTTCAGTATTTTTATTTTTATTTGGATTTAAAGAATGGAGGGTAGTCAAAATAATTATTCCTATCACAATATATCAATTAAATTTGTTATAAAACCCATAAAGATTCTGATTCAAAAAATTAAGTTTACAATAAAAATTTTAAAATTACTATTCTAAAAATAAAAATCACAAATAAAGCTTAAAAAATATAAAATTTATACAAAAGTTTTCTCAGTATGAGTATAGGACGAGATTAATATATTTAAAAGTAAAATGTTTGTAAATAAATACATATAAATTTTCCAATCATCTCCGTTCTTTCATTTCATTTAAAAACAGAAGAAAAAAAAACTATATCCATTTATGTTATCAATTCAACATTTTTTTCTATTTCCGCACAATTTTTCAATTAATCCATCCCGACGACCAGTTTTTCACCCTTTATGATAGAACTCTCACTGTAATTTATAGTCCATAAGCCCAGCCATGCGTTAATTCGTGCTCTAACGGTTTCGCCACTAACACTGATTTATCTCGGTCAATCTTATTGTTTATTTTACAAAAAAAAAAAATACCGGCGTCCCATCAAATTACTGAAAAACCGCGTGAGCTCCTACCCGAAATCGTCGATAAATTCCCAAAACCACCTATACACACTGTTATAATAACATGGAAAGAGAGAGAGAGAGAGCCACCAGACGAACACGTCAGCGCTCTAAATAAATTTTCATGTATGTGAATGGAATTCCGATATACGGGCATGTACTCGCATTCTTTATGTTACAAAAATACTGCTGTACTTTGCGAGTGAGCAGAAGTAAATTTAAATTTCGATTTCTTCAGCTCTTGGGATGAAAGAGAAGGCGTCTATATACTTTCGCCGAAATAAAAGGTCGCATTACTCTCTTCTCCTATCCTTTTATACCTTGGCTCCCCCATCTTTTATTCATCAAACTTTTATTTGTTGACAATCTGACTGCTTGTGTAAACGTGTAGACTATATTCGTGTTGTGCGGTTGAGTCGAATAGTACATTTCTTTGTGAATAAGTGTGTACGTTGTTTGTTCGCATATATGTGTATTTGAATATGTATAGTGGATGGTAAGCCATTTTGTAAGGGTTTATAAGATTTTATGGACAACGATATAAATTGTAAATCGATAGAGAACTAGAGCAATACGTGTGGCACAATAAGTTGTAATTAATGCAACACTGAACGCATGTACAGTTAATTAACTAACCGCATTTAAAGATTGTAATCTACGCTTAAATATACGTGTAAAATTAAAATTTCTAATATAATTAGCAGAATATTTATCTTTTTCCTTAATTTAAATGATAATTGATATATTTCCACACTCTTTCGAGTTTTATCCACTTTACAAAACTTAGATATTAACAAATATATACACCAATACGAAAATACACGCTGAACCTACCACACTCACTTAACGCAAGCACCGAAAACAGCTTCGCAACCTTATTACCATGCCCGCACTTCCATAACCCATTCGCAATCTCTTCTCTCTCTCTCTCTCTCTCTTGCGCTCACCACTCGCACGTATATATACATACATACGCGTATATACGCGAGACACTCGAACGACGTCCCTGTAGGTTTTATCATTGTTCACTAACGAGACAACCACGCGCATGCGCGTTCGCATTTCTGTATAGCTACATGTTTACTCGTCGGTGGCCTTGCGCAAATTGCCTCGTTAAAGCACGAGAGTGCGGGGACACAAGACGCGTATATATACGAATTCAATTAAGGCCGGCGTATATAATCCCAATCGTCTATTCCGTGGCAGGTACGCGATATATATATTTGACTAAATGTTGAGAATGTATACGTGGTGTGCGTGTGTATAGGCTATGGGTTTTGAGAAGGGAGAGTGGATAAGTTTTGAAGGTTACGCCAGTGGGTGGATGATTTGGGTCAATGGAATGTTAAGCTTGCGAGGGTGGTTGGATTTGGAAGGTTCGGTTTGGTAAGTGGACAGATGTGCGGATTGACGGATGTGTATTTAATAAATTGAATGTAAATATATTAACGGTTTTAAGGGGCTGTAATGTGGTTGGGTGTATTGGACAGATTTAAGGTTCTTGTACACATATATATATATATATTAAATTTATTTTTATATTTTGATTTTAGTATGGCAATTTCTATGCGTATATGGTTTTGAGTGTTGAGGTATATAAAGTAAAATGTTATTGTGACGAGTAAGATGATTATTAAATATTTTTAGATATAATTTCGATTATTTTACTTTGCGGCAATGTATATTACAAGTAAAAAGTTTTATGTATAATAATTATCGAAATTAGACGAAATTACGTGCCTACAATTTCACCTTTATCCAACCGTGTATTCCGAGTAAACGGTTGACCGATTCGTACACGAGTACATGCGATTATAGGCTTTGAGATCTGATATCAGTCTTAACAGATTCGAGCGTTAGTACTAATTGGATCCTGAACGTTCAGGAATGTTCGACATGTCGAGATCATCTTGTATATGTGTTGAAGCGGTACGTATAACGATAATGCTAAATACTGATACTAAAAAAATTTGATAATCAATACTATTGATTTCCATCTATTTAGGATATCATAAACAATATATTTTGTAAATCCTTTATATAATTATCATTAATTAAATACTCCTTTTCTAATTAGAACCATTTCGAGTATATAAATTCATTGGATGACGAATATTTGTAAACTAAATTGTTAAGTGTATTTAATTAATCAATTGAAATGATATAAAAATCGTATACAAATCGGCAAAAAGATTATGCAATCATTATCTACATAAAAATTAAAATCACCTTTATTACAACGAATTTCTAATTCACACTTATCTACGATTTCATTCGACACCAAAGACCCTCGAATCCGATTACCCCGCGTGCCGATTAGACGAGTAATTCGTGCAAGACGCTAGGAGGTGGGTGGTAGGCTGATCATTAACCACTAATGACCCTCGCGAGTGTACGCCCAAGGCTGAGGAATGTTGACTTTAATGGCTGACTCGTCGTCGGAATTTGGCGTCTTCGGTGGGTATTTGTAAGGATTTATTGAAGGGGTTAGTGAGTTGTGTTGGCGATTTTGTGAAATACGGTGGATATAGTGGTTGATGAGTATTGCTGAGAGTTGAAGTTTTTTTTTATAGAGCAGTGGAATGCATATTTTGTAAGGAAAGTAAAGTAATTTTATAAAATATAACTTTAGGAATTGTAAATTGCACTATGGTGCCAATTATTTAGGCCATTCAATTGTCGTATAATAAATACCTAATATCGTGGGAGAGTTTTAAGGGTTAGCATAAATTCATGAACGTAGACGATGTCTGAGAACACGACACTCTTATTCGATGTACATAAGAATTTACGTCGTTCTATGTTTTGTTTCTTTTTAGCGCATTATGTTAAAACTATACAACCATATTTACATGGCAAGTACACTGAATTTAAAAATTTTTTTTTTCAGTTTTAGCTTTAACTAAATTTTCTCTAGTTTCCTAATTTACCATAAGCAATAATGATAAGCAAGAGCTTTTGCTGATTTTTATTAAAAATACAATAGATTTTAATAAGTTTGATGAATAAAAAGTAAAAGCATTAATAGCATTATCTTAAATACTCTGTTAATATAACTTGAGATACGTATTACCTCATTAAAAATTCATTAAAAATAAAGTGCGTTCGTTGCGAGTGTTATTTAATATTTTTACTAAAAAATTAACATGACAAGGTATTACAATATATAAATATTCATTGTTATTTTTTTTAAACAAACGTTGTACCAAAGAGTACGTTTAAATATCAAAGCTTTCATAAAAATGCTAATTTCTCAGTGTATTTTTTTTCAGCCAGTTTGTATACAGTCTTAGAGGATTTGCAGCGACGCTTATACGATTCGAATTGTCTGCGCGTACTCAGTGGACGATAAGTACTTCAAAGGATAATTGGATCGGGAATTTAATCGTCTTTTATCGTTTATTTAAACAAACTGTGCAAGTACAAAAGCATAAAAAACACGTGCCTTTGTTGTAAACAAATTTAATTATTTCCCTCGGTAATTGTGTGTCGATGCAATTAATTACGCATTGATATGTTTTGCAAGTAAAGTAGATGCTTTCGTTATACTTCTTTCGTTGAACATATAAATGAACCTTTCGGCATGTATATTAATTAAAAAGCAGAACGATTAAATCAGTAAATAAAAATCCCGTTTCAAATACTAAAATTTCATTCAACGACGTCATATACGCCAACTCACTTCCATATTCCCCTTGAAAAACACGATGAATATATTCTCTTATACGCAGCTAATTCTTATTACACGTGCTGCATAACTTACACCGTCGAGAACTCCCAACCACCACCTACGCGTTTGTAAATTCCACCACCCACGCGAGAAGAAAATCCTCTCTATGAACTTCAAAGGGCAGAACCACGCAGCCCAATAACAAGAGTATAAGAAAAAAAGAAATAGGGAATGAGAGCAAATTGAAAGCCAATCGACTCATAACGCGATATTGTTCTTCTCCCCTTCTCTCCACTATTTTTCGCTTGCAATCAAACACGTTTCCGGCCAGAAAGACTCTCGGTCCAAGTTTTCCATTTCCCGTGGTTCTACTCTCGCGCACCTTACAATAAGCCATTTACGAGCTTTTCCCCTTCCCAGAGCCAATTTCGCGTCGCTCTCTCTCTCTTTCGCCTAACGATGGAGGGGGGGAACCAGGCGAGGTGAGCACGACAGCCAAGTGAGTAATTTGCGCCAACAGGTTGTCGAAATTACAGAGGTTCTCCCCCTTCTCCTCTTCTTTCCCTTTTCCCCGCAAGCTTTTTCTTCTTCTTGAGACGCTCTTTTGCTCTTCGCCGCCAGGCGCTCGGAAATCATTTTCTCTCGTGATTCTGCGAGAGTCTACGGGACGAAGGGAAGAAGGTTATTGAAGGCGGCCGGACATCTTGTCTTTGCGCTTGGGTTTAGGGTTGTTAGGGATGAGAATATAAAAAGGGTCAGTGATGGGAATGTTGTAGGTTAGTGCCAAGATGTGGTTAATTTTATTATGTAATTCATAATCAGTGGGTTTATTGGTTGCTTGAATGGTACTTTAATATAAGCGGTATATATTATGAATTGCACAAAAAGTATGGTAAAAATCTAAACTCATTGAAGAACTAAGTTAACATGTATTTTATTACGTGTTTACAATAAAAGTGTTTATAATAATTTGGTGTTCATTCAAAAAGTATTTTAGTTTATAATAAAAAAAGAAATGTTTATCATCAAATTCTACTTTTGTGAATATATTTAATTAATTCTCTGATGAGTAACCAAGTTAGTTAATTTAACTGATAATTTTTTGCATAATAAGACAAAGTTCTGTTAACTGGAGAATAAAAAATGTCAATGGATGTACTCTTAGCACAAATGAAAAATGAATGATCGATCAATCAATCATCGTTTTTATCTAAATTATTTATTCTTCTTATATCGGTATCTCTCCCTGTTTCTACAGTATTTTTTCATCTGCGCCAACTACCACGAGCTCTTTTTGTTTCAGGACCGCCTGTTGTTGTTTTACACGCGCATATATGCTTTTGGGAAAATGCAATTTATGAATATTCGAAAAAAAAAAAAAAAATGAATGCGGCAGCGCAGTTGAAACGCGCCTTTTTTTTACCTCTTCGACATTCGCTCCCTCATGCATAATGCAGGTCAACGAAGCAACAGGGCGTTGCGCAGCGATTTCGAAAAGTAAAACATTGACAAACTAGAGTATATTGCGAAATATGGTAATACCGGGTTGAGCTTATTAATGCCGGTGAAAGTATGCGCATTTGCATGGCGAAATAGGTTTTTTGCATTTCAAACGAGCCGCCGCGCATCTCTTCGCATTTTTCGCGCGCATTTCAAATTTCAATTTTTTCGCGCCCAGTGTGTTGCCATCGTTGTTTTATTTTTTTTTATATTCTCACGATATTTCCATTTCCGAATACCATTAGGAACGATTTTTTTTTAAGAATTCAGCAAACGATGAAATATCGGTTCTCGTGTGCGGATGAATTAACGGGTGTAAACGAGAATGTACTAAATCGTCTTCAAATAAACTACTACAGCTGAAACTTATTTTTCTTTTGCCTCTTCTATCTGTTCCTTTTAACTCTATACCAAGATACCACCTATTATGTCTCGCAACGCGAAACCTCCACCTTTTTACGTTCGCGCGTGTAATCAAGCTTTTTACGGTCTCTTGGTAGCCTTGCGTCTTTCAAAGTAAAATTACTGCACGTTACTTATGTCTAATTTAAAAAATATTGCACTTTATATCTTATCTTTAATAAAGAAAACCACAAACACCTGAAAAAAAAAACTAGAAAAATTCCATGTACCATCATATCGTACGACTACACCACTTGTTTCTACCGTTCTACCTCGTAAACTTGGACGGAATTCCGAAATATTGAATTCCAATACGAACCAACCGGCTGCTACTGTTTTTTTCCTCTCTTCTGTTTCTGTCTCCTGGGCTTCTTTTTACATTGATCTTGACGAAACTGCGCAAACCCGGTTACAATGAAATCGCGCAGCATGCTTTGAAGAGGGAAGCGTAGGTGTATAGGGAAAAGACCTACGTCACATGTGTGCGCGCATCACTTTGCTGTAATAGGGGTTCACGTGTATATCCTCCAGCATTCAGAATATACGAGTGAAAGAGAGCATCGATATGTACGAGAGTCCATTTTTTAACTGAAAATATTCGTTTCGTTGAATGGTGTTCGTGCGAGGAGTTTCTACATTAAACTTTTTCGGTTGAAAAACAACTGAAAATTATTTTTGATGATTATAAAAAAATGTAATAACATCGTTGAGTTGCCTTTTTTATAGATTATTATTATTATTATTATTATTTACTATGAGAAAAAGATATGATAATCGTGCCATATGATATAAAATATAGTATTATTTAACTACTATCTTATATTATAGCAATATATTATGCAAAGGTATAAAGATGCTCATAAAATATGTCATTAAATACTATGTTTTAAGAATTTTTCACATAGCATATGGAAAATTGTGTGATGTATAATGTTGAATTTATCATAAAACATGATCTACTTAACGATATGCAGATTACTACATGTTTGAGCGTTTACTTCTGTGGTTGAAAATAATAACAAAACACTTCACCGCGCAATGTATTAAAGTTCAAAAACTGGTATTTATTAATATAACTTAACAAACACAAAAATACAAATACAATATATAAAATTTCATTACATTACAATTATATTGTAACTTATATATAAGTCCGTATAAATTGGTGATGTTCGCGAACGTACTATAACACGTATACTGAATCACATGCTCTGTGACGCTCTGTGATTAACACCTTGGTGACGCCGTTGATGTCATTTTTTTGGTATATTTAAAACAATTTTGGATTTCCGCTTTTCCCTTGTTTAGTCCATATGTTGACCAGTACGTCGGTAAGCGTAGGTGCTGGGTTTGAGCATCGCGTAGTTTCACGATATGACCTGATGTCCTCTCTAGGAAGGGTTCGTCGCATGATTTTTTATGTTTCTATCATATACTTTCAACACTTCATAGTTTCAGTTCTTATAATTGTTTTCGTTTAGATTTTTTCTCTCTACGTGCGTCAAGAACATTTTCACGAATCGAAGCCTTCTATAAAAACTATGTGAATTTTTCCCTTTTTAACTTCCAGCTGACAGTCAGAATACATTCGTTAACACTAAATTTTATAATTGCTTCATCTGAATTGATACATTTATCATTATCACAATATTTTATCGAAGTATATAAACCTCGTATCACACGTAAACACTTAATACGTGAACCCAATCATTTACTTTTAAAATACTATCTCCTCACCCTTGACCTCGCAATATACGTGCAACCAAAAACACTATACCGCTGCTATACTGCACGCGATATACCTGTGCACAGTGTATATATAGGAAAGAGATAGCCCACCTTTCCCCTGGCAATCCATCACGATGTGTTCGATGTGAGCGCAAAAGTTGCTCCCCTCCTTCCTGTCTTCCCCACACACATACACACACACATTCCATCAGCACAGGTATATAATCCGTGGGAAAAAGAACCGCGCGAGCGCAAAAGCTCTAATCCGGTGAACGCGCGGCGGGAGATGGACAAGAGAGAGAGAGAGAGAGAGAGAGAGAGAATTTCTCGTGCAGCTGGTCCACGGAAAAATGAAAAATGGATGACTGATGGTAGATGTGTATGTATGTGTGTGTATAGGTGTACATAGTGAGAGTGGAAGAGAGTAGTGGTGGAATAATTTTAGCTGGCGTATACTGTAGAAGGCGCTCGCTTTTGGCGGTTGTGAAGTGGTGCGGGAGGATCGATGGTTGTGAAATTTCGTGGGTGATCGGGGCCAGGTAACTGATAGTCTCTGTTTTTATTTTATTGATGTTTGTAAAGGAATTTGAAGTATGAGTGTTGCGATGGTATAATTATCATAATTGACGAATTTGTTTCATGAAAAAAATTGTTTATTATGTAATGAATTTTTAATCATCAAATATTATATAAAAACTGATTGTTCGTATTTTTTATTGTTAGTAGGAGCTTGTAGACGATTTCATAAAGTACATATTTATGCAGATTGTAAGTGTGAAACTCTCTGATCGATGGGTATATTGTTTCGAAAGAGTTTACTGATTTAGTGTATTACAGGTTTTATTTTGAGGTTGGTGAGAATACTAAAATATGAATAGATAAAAATGATACAGTATGTATTAGAGATCAAATAAACTGAAAATTATCTGTAAAATGGATGCAATGAAACCTGTATAATGTATGTAAAAGATAAAAATCTGTGGCTTCGAGACATAACCAGATGAGTCCACTTTTCGAGTTTTCGAGAAAAAAAGGGTTTTAATCTTACGCGGTGGTTTGAGCAGGTTATATACATTTTCTGTGGTTATGCCGGGAACTGTGGACTTATCTAATAGTGCTGTTCGCGTTTATTTTCGAGCGTATTCTTTAATTTAATTATGAAACGGGTCAATAAATTACAAAATTAGCAATTTTTCAATGAATTCTTATAAATTATTCAAGAAATTTCTATTAAATTTACGACAATTTGTATTGTATTTGTATTGTTCTAATATTGTAAAATTTTAAAATGTTTACTATTTGAAAGTGTATAGAAATTTTTTAAATAAACCGATAAATATATATTAGCCATCATATTAATATTCAATTAGAATAAATGGACTTATCTGGTTACATTTTGGGTGTATTGTAGTTTTACAGTAATATTTTTGCTACTACTGAAAGTGTTAAATGAAAACGGCCTATTTGAAGATACAAAATCCGAGGAAATTATAATTTTTGTAAAATCTATTATATCCAACCACTCGTTACATAAAAATCATACTGCACAATTATATTTATGTGAAGGAATGAAATAACTTTCTGAGAAATTTAACCCGCCCAAAGAAGATGTTTGTAGCAGTGGCTGGCTTTATAATTAAATGCGAGTCCGTGTTTGAACTAATTAATGGGTGCTACAGTTTTAAGTGCGCCGCCATAAACGTTGCGAAATCGTGTAAACACCTTACTAATTAAATATAATTTTTCTCCCGGAAAAATATAATTAATGAATGAGTCGTTTACTTGAATTATTCCGCTAAATGTAAGAAAATCCCGCTTGAGAAAAATATTATACTGTCTAACTTTGTATATAATTAAAATACAATAATGAATGTTAATAATTATAATTTTTATGTTTAATAAGATCCAGTGATAAATTCAATATTTGTTTTTAAAATTCAACCAAATTATTTCTTGTGTAAAAAACTAATTAAGCGGTAAACTCAATTGGTAAATAATACACAGACTTAACAACGCACGGAAGAATTAAATTGTTGATTCTACTTATCACACACAGTTGATTTAACTTGGAAATGACAAGTTAATTCTGTTCAAGATGAAATCGGTAGAAATAACATAAAAAAGTTGAATTTTCCGGTTGAAAATGTCGAATCAGCATTCTAATTTCAAATATAAAGATATTCTTATTATAAATAAAATTAATCTTATTTTTTCTTGTTTCTGACAACAATTTTTAGATTGCTATAACACTTACATGAGTTATACTATAGGTTTAACGATCGTTTTCTATTAATTCTAAAACTCTGGCAGGTCTCTGTTTTTTGACTGATATGGTTGCAAAAACCAATTTTTTAGTTAATTAAACTAACCATTTTTCTCGTGCACTAACGAACCAAACCTGGCAATGTTTACTACACCTAACCGTCCACAATTGAAACCCACAGCACAGACAAAACTTGACATACGTACACACGCATACGCAAAGGCTACACTCAATCATGCTTCACCAAAAAAAAAAAAATGCACTCATGGGATACCTCGTAAACCAGTCCTCGCCCACATTCTCCTGACGCTCGTATATTAATAAACTCTGGTACTCATCGTACCTTCGGCTTTTCTCTTCTGGAACGCAACGCATATATATAATCAACGCTAAGCTTTCGCATCGCGCGGTTGAGTGCGAGTTTATGTAAAATTAGGGAAAACGTCGTATAATAATAAACCGTGTCAGACACGCGCTCGCGTATTTCGGTTTACTGCGTACCACACCACTACTGAAAGCACATTAACCGTGTCCCCTCCCCCCTCTTTATGCCTTTTTCACGCGCAAGATAATACCCGCGTGGGAGGATTTTAATAAATAGGTTAATTAAAGTGCATGGAAATGTTTTTAGCTTCGGTGTTTCGAGAGTCTGTGGTTATATGGAAAAAATTGAAAATGCGTTTTGAGCGATGCCTAGAGCTGAACCGGAATGAAATTTAATTAAAAATTACGAGGGAAGGAACCTCTTATGTTGATATATACTGTATAAGTATGCAATAAAATTTAAGTTTTCTCTTTCATTAGAAGAGAACCTACGTAATTTCGCGCTCGCTTTCAAACCTGCGTAATTTTAATTAGAAAAATTTGTTTACCGCATGTGTTTACGTGGCTGTGTATATATGTAGATATGTTTTAATTAAAGCGACAATATGCATAAAGATTTCAATAGCATTAAAGAAGACTTTTAAAAAGTTATCGAAAGTTATGATAACGGACTAATGGCTGTTTCCTTTGAGGTTCCACGTCAAAAGTTATACGACGCCGATAACTGAATTATACCGACAAGTTGCCGCTCGAAATTCAAAACTTTTGCGAAGGCAATATATCAATACACTTAATAAACCCTATCCTTTAAAAGAAGAAATCCCCCAACGATACAATAACTCTACGACAGCATCCGAGTTGACGAAAAAATCCATTTCTTCTATACTCGTCGGTGTTAAAGTAT
>JAYJLV010032398.1:0-28092 GCA_036873485.1 Torymus texanus | reverse complement strand
CTACGATTAGTAGAGCACTATAGTAAATTTTACTAGATATTTTCTGAAATTTTCATAAGATATTTCTCTCCGTGTACTAATCATCTGTAACATCAACTCAATAACAACGGAATATTATACACTCCCAGATATTTTATCTTTTTCTAAAACCACGCATCGTTTTCCTCCAAAGAGGATACAAAAGCAAAAGAAAAAACAACGTTCGCTCACGCGCATACATCTTCGTTATACCACACTGTGAAAGAAAGCACGCGTATAGCTATAGCGAGCAGCAGTAGCACACAATGCAAAAACCTTGGACGTCAGCGCTGTGACAATTTGCATATCGCGCGTTGTAAAAAAAAAACGTGATCCTCTGGTAGCTCATGTGAGTGTTCGAAACATAATATACGAATTAACATTTGCATTGTGGGATTGATACTTTTCAAATTTACGCTCACTCGAAAATGCCGTAAATCAGTATTTTCACTGTGTTGAATTGTATATTGCTGAAGCGTCAGCGATGTTAGTTTTTGTATAACTAAGAAAATTACATTTTACACCATTACCACATTGTAGGATCAATTTTACAGAAAAAGCAATGAAAAATGTCGGATGGTTATGTTGACGATGCGGGAACGCTGCAGAGATGAAAATGGGGAAAAGGAAAAAAAAATACATAAGCGAAACACGCGCACTGTAAATAACTTTTATATGTAAATATGATTTTACAGGCAATGTGCTTGCACTTTAATTTAAAACTTCAATAATGGCTCGTTGCAGCAGAGCACGTGCAGATAAAATGCACGCGTTATACGTATGTATACATAACGACCAGCGATAATTTTTAAACTTCACTCGTGCAATTAAAAAGGGTAATAAAAACCTTTAAAACAAAATGAAAAAATAATAAGAGAGGGAAAATGAAAAAAAAGAGAAAATTTGTAAGATGTATGTACTCTCGACTTTTTCCACGTGTATTATGTGTAGCGTTGTCGACTTCCTGCGTGGGAACTTGATAAACCTCACGGATAAATCTTCATAAAGTTATCACTTGCTAAGATGCAGACGCCGAAAATCAATATTTCCACTCTAATGGAGTGGACTTTCAAGCGGACGAGCAAGAGAGAAAGAGAGAGATATATATACCGCTTTCATCCGGTTTAAACGCCTCGGGGGGAGCAAGCACTTGCCAAGTACTATACTACACTTTTCATAGCATGTGCATCATGCACGGGCCCCGCCACATATATATACACAGGCACATACAATATCATTAAAAAAACTTGGCACCGTGTGGTATATATATATACTGCGGAAAAAGTCGTTGTAGTTTATATATTCTTATCTGAGAGACGGTTTGGTTTGTTTTCCAGGTATGTTTTACCTCGTGTGAGAAAATTAAAGGCTTTGCATTTTCTGTATCTGTGATTAGAAATATTATAATAAATATATCGATATCGATATGAAAACTCTTATGTTTATGGTGTACGTCACTCATTGTGATTAATGAGCTATTGTATAGGATTCTTATGAATTTAAAAGAAAATTCTACGTGAATAAACAGAAAATCAATAATCAGAGATGATATGCGCGGATGATAAAATGTTCAACAACCATGTAACTGAAATTTCCAATATCTTTTTCTAACTTTTCTTATAACGATGTACGAACCGAATGAATGCATATTATAATGAGATATATTGCTGTTATATGCATTATTATGTATAGCGTAGAAAGTTGAATAAAAAAAACAAGAGTATATACTCGAACAAAGAGACCGAGATATCGAATATAGATACTTTTTTACGCGAAAAACACCTACTTCTACTTAGTCATTATTAATTTCTTTTCACTCGTTGTATATATACTTCCTATATATTCAGCATATTTCAAAAGGATACATACATACACACACACATACATTCACCAAATCATCCCTTCACCAATCACTATACAACGAAACAAATATATATTCCTTGAAAAAAAAGAAGAACATCACATCTCCCTTTCTCACTTTCCGTCGTGTATATATAATGTCTCGCATACTCGTTCGTGCGAATCGATGTGAAGGTCGGCTCACAATGCTAAGCGCCCGTCGTCGTTGCACACCTTTGCACTTGGCTTACATTTGAATCCGGTTACTTACCTCGTTGAGGGGCCGCCACGCCGTGCAATCGACCGATCGCCCTGGCCGGAAGGGCCGCGAAGGTTTCGTGCAACGCTGCTGTAAGGGAGACGAAAAATTTGAAGGTTATATTGTTGTGGTGGGGGTTTGGATCGATGGAATTTAGGAATATAGGATCGTATAAGTTGTTATGGGTATCGGAGAAAAATATAACAAAAAAGAAAGATGAAACGAAAAAATAAAAAAAATAACGGATTCGATTGTTTCTTCGTATAAAGTCAAAGATATAAGTCACATAGTTTATCTACAAACTTTGTCAGGCTTCTTTTCGAAAAACATATAAGTATATGGATAATTTTTTTTTTCTCTCGAAATGTCAGTGAAATTTCAATCAATTGATCCGTTTATATATTCCATTCATAAGAAAACAAGAGCGATAAATCTTGAATTGAACGTACAACTGATGGGTCAATTTTCTGGAAAAATGTTGCCTCTATACTTCACGTTATCTGTTTAAAAATTCATGGCAAGTTAAAGTTTAAAACACACGTAAGATTACATGTGCTCGCATTGTGCGCACACACAAACTCCGCTACAGTGAATGGCAAACGAAAATATTGATTCATTATAAAAAATTGAAAACCTTTCTCAAATAGTAAACCTCTGTATAATACGGTTGATCTTTTTCGCGTATATATCTTCCAATCACGCACATTTATGGAAAATTCACAATTTCAATTATCTTTGACGAACGGTAGAAAATTCGACCAGTAATTTCAACATTATAATTTATTCCATAATGTCAACGAATTTTCAACGTACCTCACGAACGCCAAAGTTATTTTCATTTTACGATATACCAAAATCCCTAGAAATTCGCGTTACCTTTTTTTTTATCGTATATGTGGAATGTAAAAAGAGAAAACCCGATCGTGTCGCGTGTAAAATGTCGAAGGAATGCGAGGGGCAGGCGTACACCATGCATGTGACATTGTATGCGATTTCGAGTGACGGCTTACATCACTGCGCAAATTTCCTCTAACGCTATTTGTTCCGCGCAATGCGAACGAGTGCGGCAACGGCGTCGGCCAATATTTGCGACGAAGAAGGCGGTATGAGAGTACCGTTAACGCGTGGCGATTTCATCTTTATTTCTTCCACATCGCTTTTTTGTTATTTGTCGAAAAGCAATGTTTACATTATGCCAACGTAGGTTATCGTTACTAGCTTGTAATTATTATAGCACTGAGAAACCAAAGTTTTCGAAAATAAATACGCCCGATGTAAATGAAAAGAACTTTACGTTGATAATAACAGCACAATATCCGCGAGCTCTTTTTATACTTCTACTATTACCGTACCACAACTCACGATTACTTACACGTGCGTACATACATACATATATATACAAACCCGCGACCGATCGTCGCATTTACCACATCGCAATGAAAAAGAATAACGTTCGACTTATATACTTCCTTAACTCACTTCATCAAAAGAATAAACTTGCTTTATTCGTTCTCTCGGCATTGCGTCGTCATTTTCTACGCTGGCATATATCACCTCAATATACACTCGCTTCGCCAGTTTATATACAATTCTTCAAGCGCGCAACGTAAACCACGCTTATTAAAAAACCGTATCGTGCGCAGCTGTTTCGTATTATATATAGAAATCCGAGCTTGGCGCCGTTATCAATTTACGCGTGAAATGGGAAAATAAGCGGCTGGATGAGGGAGCGAATTAATTCTTTTCGGTGTATATATATCGGATGGTTTATTAAATGCACTAGTGGATATATAGAGATCTTCGGACGTGCTGGTGTAATTAACCGGAGGGTGCGAGATTTCTCGATGCTCTCAAGTATAAGATAACGTGTGGGGAAAGTGAAAGAATCGAGGATTACGCAGCGAATTCGTTCGTTGATAGTTAGGTTAGGCTATGCGTTGATGTATAGGTACATGTGGGATTCTCTTGTGTAATATAGGATTGAAAATCAATGTTCGTTCAGTTGCATGGTTAGATATAAATAAAAAAAAAAAATTCAATTACAATGAAATAATTATCATAATGAAGATTTTATTTTTGAGACGATAATAGCGGTTTATAAAAGTCAATTAATTTGAAATATTCATCTACACTATATATAAAATACGGTTGAAATTAAGTAAAGAAACTATTTTCGTTCCACGATAAATTCAGAGCCATATCTAATTAAAGAGAGTGATTAAATTAAAACGACCTGACAACGTAGAAAGGAATGACACACGTCACATTTTCCCAAAACCACTCCCATATACATACACATACGTCCTTGACCATTTCCACGGTGAGGAAAGTTTTCTACCCCTCAAAAACATCCACTTACCTCTATCACAAAAAAAAATATATACCTACAAACACGGGCGTGTAGATCAGAATCAAGCGCCTTACCTCCTCCTCCTACTTTAGCTCGCGGCAACGCGAATTAACATATATCGCGTGAGGTATCAACACTGCAATCGCCACTCCGTTGGTCGTTTAACCGCGTGTGTATATATACCACGCACGCACACACGTGAGATTTACATTTTCGTCCAGCACCACCCGCGTCGTGTATGTCGATTTACATAAATCCGCGTGTGTGTGTGTACATACGTGTGGTGTGGAAAGCTCGTAACAGAATATAACGCGCTTTTCCACGTTGTATACGTTGTTTGTGGTAAGACCTTCGAAGGGTCGAGTATAAGTGGATATGGAAGAGATCAGATTTAGCTTTTTTTTTCTTTTAATTTCGAGGTGCTATACATTTCCGAGCAATGAATTGTTACTTGGCAGTGGTTCTGTGTGTCCTTTGAATTAATCTTCGTGGTAGTGCAGTTTGGCTTTCGAGAGTTAATGTGCTTTTTTTTAATGAAGCGAATTTTCTCGGTTGATCAATGATCGTTGTGTATGTATATGTAGATTTTTGGTGTGCGTGTGCTTTTGTAAGGTCGCAGTAGTCGTTAGAGTTCACTAATTTGGCGAAGATTTGCACCAGAAATCTGATAATTTTTTAAAGTAATGAAAAAAATTTAAAAGGTCAACTTAATACTGATTTATAAGTATGATCTCGTGTACTTGCTACAGTCAGATACATTGACCTACCATTGTTTTCTAGTAGGATTTTTGTAGAATTCAATAAAATAATTGTAATCTTATACCATCAAAAATGCTCTTGATTATAGAGTACATGAATCATTTAACATATATTTTCGATTTCTCTATATCAACCATTACAACGGACCATTGCAAAAAGAAAATATCAACCTACCAGAGTTTCTCGAGCCACAGCAGCAGCAGCAACGCTGTATATGCTAGCGATCAATGTCCTCGCGCGCGCGGTAAACAGACAACGCGCAGCTCGCGTAAAATATGCTCACTTCCCTCGCGGCTACTCATATACATATAACTCGCACCAACTCTATTCACACACAGAGACGCTCGTGCTCTGTAATAACTCCCCTTGCGCGGTACACTGACGTTGTAATTTTTTTTTTTTTGTTCAGTGTTTGTTTTTCCATCTCTTTCGTTCACTAGTACATGTGCCCTTTTTCCATACCCTTTAGTAGCTTTATTTAAAGGTCCACGAGGCGTGGGTAATTAAGTTCGCGAGGTCTGATAATTAATATAGGCGCGCTGCGAAGTCGCGATCTATTGTTATATGTTAGGCACATGTGTATGTGCGTTTTTATGAGGATTAGGCGTACGAATGTGGTGTTTTAAGGAACTGAGATCATTTGATGAATGATGTGTTTATAGATTGTTTCTAAGGTTTTAGGGGTGAGGAAAAATTATCGTAGGGAAAATAGTTGTTCTATACACGGAGAGAAATTTATTTGTAAACTTTAATTTTTTCATAAACAAATTTACTATTTTTGTAGTAATTACGCTGGGACACACTCGACATGGGGGATTTTTACTGTTTGAAATAGTATAATTTTAATATTTTATTAGCAAATTTTACTTTTTAAATATTAATTTTTATCATTTTTGTAGCAAATTTTACTTTTTGAAATAGTACTGTTTCTGATTGCTGCAAAAATAATAAAAAGTAATATTTCAAATAGTAAAATTTGCTGTAAAAGTAAGAAAAATGAATATTTAAGAAGTAAAATTACTATTTAAAACAGTAAAAATCCCCCGTCGAGTGTGTCCCAACGCTACTATAAAAATAGTAAATTTTCTTATAAAAAAAGTAAAATTTACATATAAATTTTTCTCCGTGTTTGTAAGAGTTATTGTAAGATATAGTTGACCGATATATTTCATTTTATCTATTACATGAGTGTACTATATACATATATATAACCACAACTTGTACAATGAAAGTATAATAAGTGATTCATTGCTACGAAGTTGAAAGTTCTCTCTCTCTCTCTCTCTCTCTCTCTCTCTCTCTCTCTTTCTCTCTCAAATCTACTTAAAAGCATTAGAAAGATTAACGAAGCAAAAGCCGTAAATTTCAATTAGTTTTCACAGCTCATTTTCCGCACTGCGCGAACTGCGGCTGGTGTATGTCGAAAGTAAATGCATGAAAAATCCATAAAAAAAATCCATAAAAATATACTTTTACATTTGTACTTTTCAAAACAGTATAAAAATTTGCGCGAATATTATTGTCATTTTATTACTTCGATTCTTGGAACATTCAATGACAAACTGTATAGTAAAGAATCTTGAAGTCTACTTCAAAGCTTTGTTGTTCATTGATCAATATACGTAAAAAAAAAATAACAAGAATTTACAAATTATCAAATATACAATTCAACATCATAAATTATACAACCGCAAACGTAGCATTTGTCTGTTTGTTATATTATTATACTTACTGGTAGAGAGATAAATTCAATCGAATTTTCGAAAAATCACAGTAGTCTTCTACGTCTTATCCTCGCTCTCACATCTCTATCTACATATTTATGTCTCCCCCGACGACGACGCAGCATCAGCAGCAGTAGCAGCAGCAGCAGCAGCAGCAAAAAAAAACAGACGAATACGAGAATAAAAAGAAAAGAGAGACAGAGAGAAAAATTCACACAGGCGCACGCGCACACTCACACAGTGTTTCCACGTTTTGGCACCCGGGGAATTGTCGTATCGCCAAGACTAGCGCGACCCATTTGGCTAACTTTAATAAGTCATGGCGCTCTCCGAAATTCCCCAGGACGCACCGCGAGAACGAGCTTATTATTACTGCGTTTCGTCATACATACACACTCACACACACACACACACACACACACACAGACACTCGTAGCTTATATATCTCTGATATATTATACATTTTCTCTCGTTTCACTTATACTCTACCTTTACTTTTTTTTCTCTCTCTTTCTCGGATTCGACACGTCATTTAATCAAATATCGATAAGCTACAAATCAAGTACGATAAGTTATGTAAATTTTCAGAGAGGTAAAATAGAAGGGGCGGGGCTCTTCTTATTCTCTCTCTCTCTCTCTCTCTCTCTCTCTCTCTCTCTCTTCCACTTCTACGCGCGAATTAGCAGCCGATAATTGAAAGAATCGCACGCGCGCGAGCGCGGAGAAGTGTGTGAATAACCTACATTCCGATTGGGATTCGGCGAAGCTGCTCTGCTCTGCTCTTCTCTTTCTCTGTCTTTTCCTCCGCGCGCGTGCGGTGGCGTGAAACTTTTCGATGATGCTCTATACGCGAGAGGCGTGGTGGTGAACTAGTTTTCGGTATAGTAGAAAAATGCTACCTTTAAGCTTTTTGTTAATTTTAAGAAAGTCTCGAGAGAGAGAAAGAGATAACGCAAAATACAAGAATAAAACGCAAGTTATGGGAGGGTATAGGTATATGGTTTGAGAAAGAGAGAGAAGTTAAAGATATTTTTGTTGGTGTACGTCCAAGAAACACTTGTAAAACGCAGTTTAATAGCTTATGAACTCTGGATTATAATTGCGTATATATAACGTTGTCGCGTATAAATGTCTATTATTGACACGATGTCGTAAAAAAAAACGTATGAGAGCGACATCACACAATCCATCGAATTCAAAATATTCATCTACACCATCCTCACAGCAGCAGCAATTTTTTTCTACAATCTCCCAGTCTACTACCATATTATACAATATGAATTCGAATAAACTTTTCCTCTCTGACAATAACTCGATTCAAGCGCCTATATTGAAATTCATCATCGCTTCCCCTTCGCATACCACGCTATGAAAAGCATTAAACCTCAAGGTAACAGCAGCAACAAGCCCTTAAAAACTCTTCACGACAGAATCCACGCGAATATCGGTCCCGGGGAAACGTCGACGATGGCGGTGGTACGATTAAAGGCGCACACGTACCAGCTGACGTGGCACGCATACACGTATATACGTATACATATACAGAGAGAGAAAGAGAGAGAGAGAGAGAGAGGGAGAAGAACCGTCGGTGCTAGCAAGAGTTCACGCGGCGGTTCTTCGTCCTGCCGACGAGGCGCGCGTCGAGCGCACCGTCCGATCGATACCTTCGCGCTGGCGCGTACGTACTACTGCTCTGCATTCTATCTCCCTCCCTCTAGATGTTCTGATGTTGCTGGGTGTATGTATATATGTGCGCATGTGTATGTACCACCCGCTAATCAAAACATACGTGGACGTTCTCTCTTCTTCTCTTTTTTTTTATGTGTATACGCTCGATGTGTATAGAGGGATATCCCAATTTCGAGGGACTTATCGCGGGGATTGTCACACGCGTGTGTGTGTGTGTGTGTGTGTGTGTGTGTGTGTGTGTGTGTGTGTGTGTGTGTGTGTGTGTGTGTGTATATATATGTTGTATATAGTATATGGTGGTGCTGCTGTGAAAAGTATTGGTATGGTGTGTGAGAGAAGACGTAGAAGGAGAAGGGAGAAGGGAGAAGGTGCGGTTCGAGAGGGTGCGAAGGAAAATTCGAGCTTTCCTTTTTTCTTTTTTTTTTTTTTTTATTGAATAGCCTGGGGAATTGGGTTTGTTACCGATGGGATCGTGGGAGGGAAGATTCGTAGTTTTGCTGATGCGCTCTTTGGAGGTGTCGGGGTTTCTGGTCTGGAGAATGAGGGATGCTTTTTTTTTATTTGCTGCGTTTGGATTTGAGATATAATAATGAATTGTATAGAGGATCGAAGATGTTCGTGGAAATAAATAAAAAAAATGTCGTGGTATATAAGCGACAATTTTGTGTATTTGTAACCTGTGATCTAATTTAATGTAGCTTTAAAATTATCCTATTGATTCGCTTTGAAATATATTGCACTGGATACAAATTACTGTAGTATTTCAGAAATCTATAACCACATA
The DNA here is from genome assembly GCA_036873485.1 of Torymus texanus. Taxonomy (NCBI): domain Eukaryota; kingdom Metazoa; phylum Arthropoda; class Insecta; order Hymenoptera; family Torymidae; genus Torymus; species Torymus texanus. The sequence continues at coordinate 18,670 of JAYJLV010032398.1, read as the reverse complement.
GTTGAAACTAAGGTCTAGTTTTGATTCAAGTTTTATATACAAAATTTTTGTGTATTATTACTATAATAATAGAAGTAGTAATAGAATAAATTACACAATATTTGTGTAGTGCTAAATGTAAAGTAAATAGAGGTTTAACACACATTTTATAGTTCTACACATAGTTTTAAAACGTGCACATATTGAAAAATTAATACTCCATAGAAACTCCTACGTCTTCATAATATTACTATATAAATTTCGAGGTTTACACGTTTGATTTATATCTGTTTATTAAATAGATTCTTCAAACCATTATACCAAGACTCAATATTATCTCGCTTCAATATGGTTGCAAATGTGAAAATTATTCTCACGAATGCTCACCATACAAATAAATAAATTTTCAACGCAATCAAATAAATATGATTATTACACACCGATCATTGTATCGCAAATAGAATCTCAACGGATAATACCCTATTCTTACACCCAACATCTATCCTTATTAACCAACTCCATCCTATACACACACACAGACAAACCAAATTCTCTATATCATCCACTCTTGCCCTAAGAAAACAAAGTCATAACCCTCGAGCCACTACCACAAATCTTTCGCTATAGAGTTTAATCGTACGTCCGCACACACAAACATACTTATATAGTTTTTCATCCATCTACTCGTATACACATCAGATATAAATACGGCTTGTAACTCGGTTAACGCGACGAATACTGAGTAATCGATAGTTTTGGAAAAAAAAACAACTCACACGGATAGTCGGACTTTGTGGCCAAGAAGTTTCCCAGTACTCTAGCGTTAGGGATGCGGTGTGGAAATTAGCTAACAAACGAGCGCAATTGACTAAAAATCGATCGGTGTCCTTCGATATATAGAACGATATAACTTTACAGCTATGTGTGTGTGTCTTTAGGTGAGAGAGTAAGTGAGTTGAAACCCTTTGAATAGCGAGATGAGTGATTACGTTAAAGTTTTCGATGTTACTATGTAGTTTAACTAATTTGAATGTTTTTCTTGTTTGTTTCAGGTAAGCACGAACGTTTTTTATTGGTTTCCCTCTAGTATACTACGATGATTCATTGGTAACGATGTACCTCTATGTGGTTGACCACTGACGTGAGTTGTAGCTGATAACGAGGTGATGAAGTAACGATACTTTGTGGGTAGCTAGAGTGTATAAATAAATAAGGGGGTTGATTTGAAAATGACAATTCGATAACGATATTGTCCCCGTAAAAAAGCACGCGTGAATTTAGTTCTAAGCCTATATATAAATGTGTTATTTATTTGACCATAAATATAGAAAGGTGAGTATCAAAATACATGCTGCAATTTTTCGTCAGAATATGCAGTATATATCATTCACACTATACGTCCAATGGAACATGATTTTAAAAGCCATCCAATCATTCTTAATTATATACATACCGACTGCCAAACCTTAAAAACACAGATATACGTGGTCACGGTTGACCTGAGACTATATGTATATACACACATACGAGTAGTGTTACACATTATCATCGGCATTCCGTGCGGGTAATACAATTTCTCCAGTACGAGTTGTATATAATGTAAAATTTAAGAATAGTAAAGTTTTAAATACTGTCGAAGATTTTGGGGATAAGGTAGTATTTGAATTTTCCGTCGTATAATATGTGGAATTTATATTTTTTTTATCATAATATACGTATAAATACTACGAATAATTGTATACAAGGGATCCGAAATATTTGGTATACCTGGAATTTCGTCGAAAGCAGCGGATGGATGAATTATACACGTATATAGGAAGGAACACGTAGAAGGCAATGAACTCTTTGTTTCGGATATAATTAAGCATTTATATCGAATTATAGATAAATAATTCAACGTGCTATGAATAATCACTGATGTATTGCCATGGAGGATTTAACTAATTTAACTCTAGCGTATACTTTTAAGTTACGTTCAAAGTTTCCACGTAGGTTATTTGTCAGACACACAAAACACATTGGCCTACGTGAATTATTCCTTCTTCTCTCGCGAGAGAGGGAATTGTAAAAAAAAAGAAATCACGTCCAAATGTTCTTCATCATTTCGCGTATACCCTTTTCGTTGTTCCCTACTTTCTCTCTCTCTCTCTCAGAGACAGAAGCAGAAGAAAAAAAAAAAATTTGCCCACCTAATCGCCGATCAAAAGTCAAAAGACCGCCGGCAATCCCGACCTTTTTTCCCTCCAATACCAGCGTCATTAGCAATAAACCGAAAAAAATTGACTTTCCCCTCCTTCCTCGCTTACCTTCTTCTTCTTCTTTTCCCTTCACGTATACAGAATAATTCGACATAGCCCTCATATATATATACACACACGCGCGCGCGAGAGCTCAATCGACTCCCTCCCGCGTCTTCATTCCTTCTACCCATCTATCCTTCGCTCCCTTTCTCCCTACTTGCCTGCCCTTTTTCCGCCCTCGAACGAGAGAGAGAGAGAGAGAGGGGAGAATGACCGAGTGCCGTCTCGACCTACATACAAGCGCGCATGCGTATATGAGAAGGGGAATATATACGAAAGGGGATGATAATTCGTTTCGTTGTCTGCTGTATGTAGACGCGTATATATATGCGCGCGCGCGTGCGTGCGAGTAGGGGACGAGCACACAAAATGACTACATGGAAAAATATTTATTCGAGATATATGTGGGTGTACGGGGAAAGAGAAGGGAGATAAGTTTATTTGCGCGTGTATTACGAGGTGGGATGAGGTTTTTCTTTTTTTTTTTTTTCTTTAGGATTATCGGCATGGAGGTTCCGATAATTGGTACGGGAAAAGAACTGATGCTGATGTTACTGTTACTTATATATCTGCTATGGTATGGTGTTTGATAAATGTTTATATATATACATACGAAAAGATTTTAGACGAGAGATTAAAATGGCTGGAAATTGTGAAAGAGGCTATAATTTTTTGTTCGGTGCTGAAAAGTAATGTTAGTGATGTACATTTGTCTTCGAGTGATTGAGTTCAGCTTTGATATTTGACTTGGTACTTGCACTTGATAAAAATTTTGAATCAATAAATTTCATTTGTAGGATTAGGTGTATACTCGTAAATGTCATAACAGTTATATCCCATCTGAAATAGATAAGTTTTATATTATAGATAAAAGAGATTACACATCGTATTACAATAAACGGTGATAACATTAGATACTACATCACTAGAAAAATTATAACCTATAGAGTATTATGATTTTTTTCACAGTTCTGAAAAAATATGTTTAAACTCAGCATGAGAAATATGTTATTTACAGTCTTACGTATTTTGAGGTGCTTAATGCATATCTGAAGTCAAAATAAAGAGATTCTTAGGCCGATTTGTCTTAAATATCGTTTTATTATCAAGAAATTGTGAAAAGCAGAGAAAAGCAATCGAATCAAGAAACCCTTGATTTCGACTTCAGACTTCATAGATTCAGTGCATCGAAATTCATCGGAGACGTCATGTTTCTCATGCGAGTTCCGAGAATATTCATCAATGTAACATTTCCCTATTCACACTTAATTTGAAGTTACACAATATCGAAGTTGGAACATTATTAACTTGACGTTAATATTCTAATTATAATATGAACACTCCCGTGACTTAACTTTGATGAGTATAGAGCCGATGCAACAACTTGCACATATATAGTCGAGTAGGCACTTGATCATGGATCGCTTATTCGCCAAAAACATTGTATCAGCGTCTTGGAAATGGGAAATTATATGTGCAGGTTGAAAATTAAGCAGTTTATAATTTATATTTAGTTCATGGTATCGAGAAGCATCGAATGCATTTGGCACAGTTAATATCATGATTATCTTTGAGGTTATGTACGTAATGTATACATTACGTATATCGACGTGTTCTCTGAGAAAATTAGCACGTTTCATTGCTTCCTTGCAAAGGGTAGCTTGTTTCGCTAAACTACAGTAAAAGCTATATAGGATTATTAATGAATTTACATCGGATATCGGATAAATTGTTTTTCTATTTTATCTAAATCCAAAACCTATCGAGCAATATTTCTAAATGAATATTAAGTAAACCTTGAATAAAACCTTGATTACATTCATTAGCAACGCAATCTTTTGGAAACCTAAAAAAAGCGTCATGCAGTATCGTAAATTTATTTCTAACTGTTCTCTCCTATTCCAATGTTAATTATGATTATTATAAGTATCATTTAACACATATCCAAAGATCTATTAAAATATAAACAAATGTACAAATAACGAATTCTTAATCGAAATTTGAAAAGATGGTATATATTGGGTATATATAAAAACAAATTGTTCACCGTACATGACGATGCTACTGTTTATTCGTCCTAATCTAATTAAATTTTTCGTATAAATTTTTTATCATCAACATCGACATAACCTATACATTTTTTATCCAATATCGCAAATATAAGCAACGGATTATTCCTACCAACTTTCTAAAAATCCTTAAACGAAGAGAGAAAGAAAGAGAGAATTTCTCACTTCGAACACGCGGAAGTCTTGCGAAAGCGCGAGCTTTGCCAACCGAGAGTATAGTAGTGCAGATCACGCAAGCCACACTACACTTGGTAACGAGCCAGCCGACCAAGCCGCTGTTCTCTCTCTCTCGCGAGTGAGCGCGATTATAAAAATAATTTAATTGAGATTGATTCTGCATGTATGCACGCGCGCATTAGCCCACACTTGACAATGTCTCTGTTTTCATAATTTTTCTTTTCTTTCTTGTTTCGTGTAAAGTGGCTGGTTCTCGTTTTCTTTTGTTATTGATGATATGACCGTATAGTAGTTGCGGTTATTCATATAGCAAATAGTTGATTTTTTAGTTGAAATAACGAAATTCATGGTATACACTGTTACAATCGTCGAATAATAATAGTAACGAGAGAGAGAGAGAGAGAAAGTCAAAATATGTGCGGTTGTCAAAACAATAAACGAGCTGTTGTGCAGGATTGATCCTAACGTGATCACCCCCCACTTGTCTCGTTTATATACAGACGAGAGAGGGCGAAGGAGATAAGATATCTGAAGCATAGTGTCGCGACGCATGGAAAACGTTTTTGTTCCGCCATTTAGCCACTTGGCAGCAGTAGTTAATGTCAGAGATTGATCAGACCCGACTGGCCGCACTCAACGCCCGATACACTGTTGCATATGCGAGTTTGCGCTGTCACAGCGTTCTCGTACTGTTGGTGTATATAATGTTTATTACGCTGAGTAGGATTTGGATTTACAATTAATCTTGTTTTCTTAAATTTTTGCAATATTTTTTCGACATTTTTTCAAAATTTAATTCCCTTTAGAAATGAAATATTTTTGTATACGAAGAATTGAGTATTGAAATATGATAATGATTGTCGGAGTTATGGTTGTATGCATTTTGCCTCTTTTTGTTTATAATTCTTTTTATTGATAATGTCAAAGTAATACTCAAATTTCATTTAGCTACATTTAGATACCCTTTATTAATAATATATTTACACAGAAATTGACTGATAAGTCATTACTTCTCATCATACACACAATATTTTATTACGTTTATCCTCTCCATAACGAGATTTCAATAAAAAGCAGTCACAATAACGCGTTATACACATTGTCCCATATACGAGTTTATACATAAATATTCACGAAAATAGACTATGGAGCACTAAGGGAGTTTTATTAAAAGGGATCCTCGTACCTGCAATGCGCCAATGAGAACGATGGCGTGATGAAAAATGCACGATTTCCCTCTCTTTAAATAATATATTCGCAATTTCCATTTTGCGTCGCGTGCGCGCGCGACTCGTGAAAAATTTAGGAAATCTCCGTACGTTTTGTAAGGCGGAGCACGCCTTATACGTGTATGAGAACGCGCGAAGGGGTTCAAAGGCGAAATTTCGATTTTTCTATCCGGAACGTTCGTTTATTCATTAGTAAGTCGTGGTAAAGCTGATAAAGTGCATACGGAAGTGATGAAATCTGAGAAAAAAAGATTTTTTACCTTTAAATTTTGTTATAGTTACAGTATCTTACGTTATTTTTATATCTTTTGTTATTCACAATTTGTGGCAAATTACATTTGCAAGATAAATTCAGAAGCAATTTGTAAACTGAAATAATTCAAAGAAAAGTTTAAAAATTGCCTAAACCTGTAAAGTTTTTTGCATGTTTCAAGTATAAATCGGAGCACAACAAATAAAACCGTCGCAACTACGCATGCATTTCAAAGTCCCAGCACGTAATCATTTCCCTCATATTTACCTTCTTCCTGTGCAAACACACATCGTGTAATTCAATTTTTCCCGTCCTCCCACGATCCAAAATAAAAAAAAAAAATGTCAACCGTCTCCCACTACTATTACTACTACTACTACCACCTCACAGCACACAACAATGCATCCCGGACAAGCGAGCTCGTAGTCTTTAATTATCGCTGCTCTCTCGCGGTCAGTGATAAATTTTCGCAACGCTACGTACCACCACACAACAATTCTATTTATCCCTCGCGTATAAGCTTTTTGTGATGGTAGACGTGTGTTCGTGAAAAACATGCTTTTGGCAGGAAAGATCGATCCGTCTCTAACTTTGTCGCGCACGTGCGCGTCTTTTGTCTCAAAGGAGGAAAGATCGAGAGCATACGCGGGTGTTGAGCAACGCGAATTAACGCCGTGCGATGTACATCGCCGCTGTGTGGTTGATTAATTCGACCGCCTCGCGATGTACGTTGTAGGTGCCGTAAGCTTTAGATATGTGATGTATACGTCGAGAGGTTCTTAGTCATGCGATGTGTAAATGTGGTTAAGTTGATGCTCTTATAGTTTTTTGATTTAGTTTTTTTTTGAAATGTTGGGAGCTCTATATAATGTTTTGTAAGTATATACTAATATTCTTTTATTTGTTAAACTTTTCCATTTTGATAAGTTTTTCATCATTATGTCATCAAATGATCAATAAAATAAAAATTTTATTAGAATCACGAAAAATGTAATGTGGAATGTTTGGTCGATGTTAGATTGATATCGAGTATTTGTGAAGTAGATATGACAGCCATAATTTGACTACTTTTAGCTAACTTTATGGCTAAGGACAATATTCTGCTTTTATTCGATACTTATGTACCAATTTATGATAAACTTTGGGTAATACTACTACTTCGGTATTTTTTGGGCCAATATATAGTTCCATTCTCCTTGGAACGGAACGATCCGTGTCACATACATTGATATATTTTCAATGCACAGGGACTGATTTTGACGCGCATAAATTTTATAATCTTCAGTATTATTACAAATCTTTTGTTTAAAATACAAGCAGTTGCTTTTGTGGCTATTTCCACTGGTTTTTTTTTTGTCGTAAAAATTTATTTTAGTATACCATTGTCCGCACGCGCTTATCAAAGTCTTCAGAAATTTTACGATAAAATGTTGCCTTAATTGCATGGCCTATATCTTCCACTGCTAAAGCGTAATATGTTGAATACTCTTTCATTAATTTTATAGTCAAAGTCGCTCATTTTTTTCGAGTAAGATTTCAACGTTTACTGTTTAACAAAATGTAATGGGTTTAATTTACAATAATGACAGTTGTTTCTATGCATAAATTCGAGAGTAGTAACAAGGGGCGAAGCAGCTGCGCCTACGTATATGTGCTCGCGCAGGTAGCAGTGTTAATCTTGGCGTAATTTTTAGAGAAAGTTTTTGAAAACATCTACTTTCGAAATCCCTTAAAAAATAAATTTTCTGAAGTTGATAAGGTGGGATGAATCTTAGTTCTTATAGCTATTATCTTTAGTCGTCCCTTGTTCACTTTTATTTTTTATAATCAACAGATAATATAATAATCCTTGCCAAAAGTTTATAAATAAAACATTTATGAACAATTTATAAACAAACAGCATAAAACACTAATCCATTTCAATATTTACCCGTTCAATGAATTCTTTAAAACAAACAAATTTACTAAAATTTGCTTGAAATTTTGCTTTTTTTTTTTATTTTACTGAATTGTACTAGGTACTAGGAATTATTGATTTCAAATTTATAGCAAGTTAAAAAAAAATTACAAGTATAATTGTTTAGCTGAATTTAATGAATTCATATCAGATTTCTATACAAAATTTTCTAGGTTTCAAAAATGTTCTTACTCGCCCTATATAAATTTTTTTTCCGTTTCTAAAAAGACTTGTTAAATTATAGGAAAATTGTATGTTTTAGACCTATATAAACCACAGAACCGCCTTAAGAGTTTCAAGACATTCGGCTAACATATGTAGTTATCTTTACTATGTAAATAAAGTGAATGAACTAATATATCAATGTCAACCTAATATTTACAACAGTTTTTTTATTGATCGCTTATAAAAATAGTAAATTGGCGCTCTCCTATTTTTAGTGTCTTCTTATTAGCTAATAATTATTGACTCGATAATGTGCCTTCTTAAGGCTTATTATATTCAATGACTCAAAATATTTGCTCAACAAGTTTGAGAGTATTAGTTTCTTACAGATAGCTTTTAAGAACTTGTATATTTTCTGACTTAATTTTTCATTGTAAACAAAATATAGAAATTAATAGCAGTGTAATCTGTTATTCTGGTGGCAAATTAACCATATTTTATAGTTAACATGTTAATTAAATGAAAGTATTTTTAGCGAAAATCATTATACAAAAGTAACCTAGTTTATCCAAATGTTTTACCATTACTTAAAATGCCTATTTGATCAAGTGTAAATGTCAAAATTTACTTTAGTTTGGGCTATAATGAAATACAAGCAATGTTTGTTTTCAAGGTACTTATCCAATCTTATTTTACTTTAATAAAAAAAATGAGATATATGCAAAAGGTAACTTTAAAATTATTTTTTGATCAAGTTTGAAAAAGTATTTTTTTTCTAAAAACATAAGAATCCACAGAATAGTATTTTAAATCATAAAATCGACTTTCCAAACCGACATTTCCCTACAATTTTTCCAAGACTCCAAGCAAACATGGTAAACCCAGACTCTTCTTCTTCTTCTTCTCGCCCGTCACTGATTAAATTCCCCATCAAACCAATCGCCCTGATAATCCAGCTGTCGCGTTCCATTTCGCTCTCTCGCCCACGTGTCATCCCTCCTTCTACGAAAAAGCATCTTCCTCCCTTTCTAACTCCCTCCTACTATACCCACCTCCTCTCTCTCTCTCTCTCTCTCTCTCATGAAAACAACATCATCATCCTCGGTATTCGCGTCGCGACGGCGCCGGCACGCGAAAAAATCATATACCTAGCAGAAAAGAGAGAGAGAGAGACATCGTCGCGTGCGTCTATAACGGTCGATTTCCTTGGGACAATCTCTTCTCGCGCAGCACACGGCAGCGAGAATAAATCTTTTTGCACATGATACTATTTGCGAAGTGTCCGCCCGTTTCTCCCCTCTCCTCTTTCACGCAATCATTTCGAATGCGAGAGCAGAAGAGAGAGAATCGCGTTTTATTTATATCCTTTGTGCGCGATGATGCGAGTATGGATGCTGCGCGACGATACTGACGAACCGCGTGGGCGTGAGATTTTTCGAATGGATTGAAGGTACGCGATGTTAAGAATTAGAATATGTTTTTTTTTAAATGTCGTTCTTTTGGTTTTCACGGTGTAAGAGTTTTATTTGTTTACGAATGCGTGGTTGTTTTTCATTGTATTTTGAGGAAGAAAATTTCAGTTTGTTGCATCACCTATGCTTATTCTAAATTTATTACACGTAATTTCTTATGTTAATAAACTTTTCATATAAATAGAAAATGAGAAATCAATATTTATAAAATACAAAACACAAAACAAAATAAATAGCAGTAATAGAAAATTTAGTAGAAAAAATTATATGTGGGCTTTGGTTCTTTAGAATTATAAACGAGTATGTATTTCACAGTTTAATGACTTTTTAGAAATTCTATTATTAAAATATTATGGTTCCATCATAAGGTATTTTAAATGTTTGATATTATTTTTGCTATCATAAGCCGGATTATCGTTAGGAATCGGATTAAAAAAACTGATTTAACTATTTACCTGTTATATTCGATTGTTATTCAAGGAGAAATATTCATTATAATTATTTTATGCTCGTGGACTTCGAGAATTAAAATTAAATTTTAACGGAATGATTATTTAATTCAATATTGTAGTTACAACAGTTTCAGAACAGTAACACTAATCTATTTTGACAATATCAAAAACAACGTAAAGAAATTTATAGATTTTAATGAATTTCATAAGAAAGTATTTATATTTAAATATATTTAATTATACACCATATTTTTGTTAATTTTGTCTGTGTATGTGTAGTAGAAAATTAAAATTTCAAAATTTGTTCATAACTTATTGTGTAACAACCTTTTTCATATCAATCACACCCCACAGTCTTTATTGAAATATTTATTTGTATTTATAAATAAATACACAGCAAATATTCGGAAACACTGAAATGTTCAAAATAATTAGCGAATTCTGCCGCTGTTTCCATTCGAACCCAACACTTGGCATCCTCGCGTTGGATATGAAATAATTGAATTAATTGGGGTCTCAGTTGGTGGATAGTAAAGATTAATTAAGCTAAATGTAGCGTCGTTTTTATCTATTTTTATTTCACGCCTTATTGAAGCCATCAACACGTCTTAGCGCAAGTGCTAACGACATCTCGAAAATATAAGACTTTATTATTTTTATTTGATAACTGACACTGGGTAGATAATTCGATGATCAAAAATAGTTTTATCGTTTTCAGAATGTATTAATATTTTCGTGCAAAGTATTTTATAAATTCGTTTATCAAAAATATTTTTCTTAAATATTTTCATTTTCACGAAAAATTTTCTGTTATTTAAATATTTTTAATTATTTGCGAATTGATTTAAAAACTTGTTGAAAGTTTAGAAATATTGATTGCAAAGCTTTGCATAAGAATGTTTTTCAATAATTGATAAATCAGTATCAGAACCAGTCGCTTACGAAATTCCGAGATTTCTTCAATTTTAAAAATAGCATGGATTTAAACGTAGCTAAATTAAACCTTTAAAAATCTGTATTGTGTTTATAGAGATGATTCACAGTCGTTTTAATCGCAACTTTAATGATCCAAATATATACTGTCTTCGATAGAGTCTGTAAAAATTATTTTTAGACTTATAATTCTGAGATTTAAAAATGTAGGTCACTATATATCTGAAATGAAAACTAATAGAAAAATGCTTCGCTTGGATATTATATTTCCTCAATACTCCGAAACATCTTTAAATTTAGCCTAGTTTTGACGAATTTCTCTACTTTAGAATAGTATATTAAATTTAGACGTGGTATTAGTTCTATATTTAAATTCTCACTGTGTTGTTGTATTAATATGCCGTAATTCTTATTTTAGACAGTAGCTGCTTTACCGCGTGCACGAGTGTAAGCGAAACTTTAAAATGTCATAAAGATTAAAGGGTTAAACAACCAGGAGACAATTCGAATATTTATATGTCGTGCTGTGTTGCTCCGTAAATTTCCAACAAGCGAAAGTTAAGAGATCCCGACGTACCGCTATATATCCAAACTCATATTTACAAAATTCTCTCATTTACCTTTCCACTTTAAATATTTGACTGTATCTTTAAAGCAAACAGACACTTTTTTTTCGTCGTGTTTATACGTATATATATGTGCGCTCGACATATCAGGAGAGAGAGAAAAAGCGCATTTCGGTTCCAGCTAAATATTTAACGCCTTCCACACGCAGGTACATACCTATATATACTCGTAAATTTAGCATTAAAACACAACCGCCGTACTCGTCAAATTTGACCTGTTACAAATACACCGCACAAGAAAAATATGGCGCATTTAAACAAGCGCAACGCTCGTGTATGTGTGTATATGCGTGAGATACCAAAAGTTCCGCGTCCTCATTATTTCTCTTTGTGCAGTGCGTGCGATTCGCGGTAGTCATGCGGTGAGGAGAGGAGGAAAGAGGTTATAAAGTAATATCGAGAAAGTACATATATATATAGCTAATTAGCGGGAAACGCAAGATACACCAGAGGGAATGCGAGATGGAGGAGGGGAAGAATTCGAGACGAGGGAATTTGGTCTTGGGAAAGAAATCGAAACGGCTTGATCCTGTCGCTTTGAATTATATATATGTATTCCCATGGTGAAACATTTTTGCTAGTGTAAAGTGAATAATTTTCCATTCCTTTATTGTTCACTTATAAATGTTTAATTGATGTACAGTAAAAACGTACTTTAGTTAAATGTTAATACTTGCATATTTAAAACAGTAAAAGTGACTATACACCTTTTCAATAAATGGTGTTGATACATTATAATTTAGAGAAAAGCAACTGATTTTATATAATAGAATAGAATATTATCATCGTCTGCTGTTTACATAAAACCACCGACCCTAAAAAAAAAAAGAAAAAAAAAGACGACAGGGGGAGAACAGTGCCAGGTGTAACTTCCACATTGATCACGATAATAAGATATTTGAATGGATTTTTCTCTGCCATGAATAAATGAAATCTCTCTCTCTCTCTCTTTCTCTCTCTCACAATGAGAAACTGCCTCGATCGCGTTTTATACGATTAAGGAGGGCGTGTTATTGAATAATTGATTTATTTCGAATTCTGCTAGCAGTGATTCATTTATTTCTAATGAAATACTGCCTTTGGGATAAACTCGCATCTTAACTAGAAACCGTAAATCTATCATGCCAATTTCGCACACTTAAATTCGTTATGAGATTTGTTGTGAACTATATAAAGTTCTGTTCAATAAGCATGTGGTGTTACATATACGTATATATGTATATATATGAAAATATTAATATATATTCTTGTAAACATACATTAACGTGAATAATAACATTCATAGGATACTTTTATTACAGGTTATTAAACATATCACGCACAAGTAAATCATCGAGCTATTAAAAAAGTCAAAATTCAATTAATGTTCTAGTTTTAAGTACTTCAGTCTTTTTGACATTAAAATCTAAGTCAATTATTTAGTAGACCAACATATTTTAATCACAAATGTTTTGGTTTCTGTTGATCTCGTCGAGCCAAAAATTTCATTATTGTATACTTTGTATCTTAAATACCAACTCAAGCGTAAATTAATATAAAAATCATGCTCACTTCCACTATACATCTAGATATAAAACCTTTCCAAATATTTTCTCACTTTCTCCTCACAGTTTTCTTACAAAAGTCGAAGAAGAAACGTTAAGCAGCTCGACAAAATGTCGACTACATACATACAACGCGCGCAGTCATTGTCGTTTGAAAAGGGTTGGAGAACACACACATCAAGTATGCCTTATTCTCTGGTAAAAGTTGGCCGAGCGCGTTCACATGTTATATAGAGTGCGATTTAGAAAACTTTCAAACTATCGGTATTCAAGTTTCACCACGTAACCAATTAAAAGTGAACACTACCGACACGAGGGGACGTAATATGTTCAGTCGTGTAGACCACCAGGTCGTCGTTGTAAACGTGACTGTGGTTTTCGATAGCAAGTTCATGTATGTATGTGTAGTTGATATTGTTCTTTGGTCGTAAATATAATGGTGGCTAGGTCGTGTATTGAAAAAAAAAGTGGACGATGTAAAGCTGAAGTATGATGAGATCGATATGATTGCTTCTTGTTGGCTCTTTGTTAGATTTGTGTGCGTGTGTGTAGCAAAATTAAAATTGTTGTAGGTGAGACATAGGTAAAACGGTCGATTGTCGGTAAAAAGGATATTAGTTATATCTTGTAGGGAAAAATTGTACAGTCATGGCTGTCGTATAAAGCTGGTCGGATACGTGACGGTATCAGATTGCTATGATTGGATGTAAAATATTATTTATTCAATGCGCTCGATATTTTGAATACGGAATTCACAAAACTATATTAGAGTTAAGTATATTGTAATAACAATTACAGTCTTAAAAATGCTTTTTCTATAGTTGATATGTTGTTGATGATTGATTTTATCTCTGGGTTGGTGAGAAACTTTTTGATGTCTGAGTATGATTCAAAATTAATTAATTTCTTTTTCCTCAGTATTGACAGACCTTGAGTGTCGATGCCAACTAAAATAAATCTTTCTTTTAATTTGTGCCAAAGCCAATTAATATTTGTTTGTAATTACTATTTATATTATTTGTATACCATAAATAACGTCATTATATCGCATTTTTTAAAGTTTTTCGTTGAAACAATAGTTAAAAAAGTGTTTCAATGATTAATATTGATGTTTTATCATAATTTTAACACGTTTCGGTGTTCATTACTGTGTATTAAGGATATTACAGCTTAATACCTAATTCTTAGAAAGTTAAGATGACTTTTGTATTTTAATTTTAATTCACAGCCCCAAACGTTCCGACTAAAATACTATGTTACCATTCTACAACTCTCTCTCTCATATGTAGATATGTATAATGCTAAAATCGCTAGTATAAATACTGAATTTCACTAGTAACTAATTTCTTATTTGCTTTAACCATCCAAAGCAGTTTACATTGCTGCAATAACCAAAAACGCTATACGATTTCTATGTGAATTAGTTGCACATGCTGGGTAAACCAGGCAGGGCAAAACATGTACTCTGTATGGCTTATCTGGGATGATACATATTGCTTTTTTTTTAATTTTTTGTTTACAGATTTATGGTATTATTTATAATAGCTTATAAATATGTTTATAAAATAGGTTGAACAAACTGGTTAGGGCAGTTTTTAAGAAAAATATATCATCGTCTGTAAACAAACTGAAAATGATAGCTATTACTACAATAGTTGTAACGAAATTTATGTATTTATATATGATTGTCACTCTTGTTATTGTAAACAAAAGTAAAATACGTTCAAAGTTATTTCAATATATAGTTTTATTTACTATTTTCATGTCTATTTGCCCGCGTCGCCCTTCTAGCAATTTGAAAACTCTCTAATAACCATACAGACGTGAATGTTTATAGATTGTTTAAAATGATGCTAATGCAAGTGATTGTTTCTTCTACTCATTGGTCACTCGAACCAAAGATCCATACCCAAAAAGAAGCATCGAAACCTTTAGACAACGTTAAAAACGTCCGATCAAGAGTTAATCGAATCACTTCCCATACACACCACAAAGGCACAACAACAGCAATCGCGCATGTAACTTCATCTCTTCCCCTCTTCTCGAACCCAATACACACGCAGTAACGAACCGGAGAAACCACGACACGAGTACAGTTAAAAAAAAAAACAAATCGGTACGGAGTGCGTACTCTCCCTATTAATCTCGTGCAAATAGCCTCATATGCCCTAGCACGCAGTGATGTGTATACTCGTGCGGCGCGGCGCGCGTTGACAATAATTACCACGCGCGAAGCATTGATTCATGCCGTCGAAACGGGAGCGCAACGCGCGTTGTCGTCTTGACAATCGATATTGTCTGTCTCTGTGTGCACATATATATATGTGTGTGTGTGTGTCTGTTTACGCTGTAGAAGCGGAGGCCGGTCATTACCGTGTATATATAACGCGAGCGCGCGCGTATATACGCGTGATGTGTATAGTGTGAAAACTCGCGCGATGTGACGACGACGACGACGAGCTATGCGAGTGCCACCGCACTGAGGGAGGCTTAACTTCGTGCGGCATGTGGAGAGTAAAAAGCACGCGGCTGTCATTTCTTTGATTAAGGGTTGGAAGCGTTGAGGTTGCGGTATGGCTGGAATTATGTTGGTTTGGGATTTCCTATTTTGTTTTTATATATAGTTGGCAGTTTTCGAGAGAAGAATTATATTATAATATTTCACGTGGTATGGGGATGTATACTGTATGGATTCGTTAGTAATAAGAACAGCGGAACTCATTCTGCATTTCCTTAGATAAATAATTTCGTAACACATCAATGGTCCTATCATTTTACTCTCTAAAGTTTAATTAGTGAAAAATCCACTAAAGATTAGTTAAAATTGCTCCACTAATTCACTAATGTAATAGTTAATATTTACTAATGTATACTAGTGAAATTTCTCTATTTTAAATAGTTGATAGTTCTATGTATTTCCACTAAGAATTAGTAAATATTCACTATTTCATTAGTGAATGGTCACTAATGTTTCGGTGGAGCAATTTTAACTAATCTTTAGTGGATTTTTCATTTTAAATGTTTTTCTTTCAGGCTCTAATTGAAATATCTATACAGCGTGTTACTTACAAGGAGTAAGTTTTAATATGATTAGGTTTCATTGACTATTAGGTTACCGTCGCAGGCGTTTCATAGAGTTTTCACCTTGCAGGTCCAATACTTTTTTGCTACTAGCATCATGTATGAAATTACTTTAAGTAGCTATCGAATGATGTAAAAATATTGTATTATATACGTTTTACTGATAATGTCACTGCCCACCAGTCTGATCTTGATAGATTTTCTAGGTGGTCGGAAGGAAATTAGTTTCCACTCAAAAGTTATTGGTTTTTTTTAGAAATAGCACAAAAGTTGCTGAGTAAAAGTAATACAATTTTTTGACAATGTCCTCTGATTTACCGGCCACATTTATTATATTGTATCCAAATTATTCAAATCTCTTTTTAAGCTTACTGTACAGATTTTACTAACGTCTTAGCAATCGTATTTCTGTACAAAAGTTTCATTATTTGTAATTTATTACACTGCTTTTCAGTTTGGAAAGCTTACAATCAAATTTGAAAGAACAAAGTCGAAAACCCCTTTCACACCCTTTTCTACCACGATTATAGTATTATTACTGAAATTGTGATATCTGAACCATTGACTCGATTCACTATCTATGGATTACGTTTTATCTTGTAAGATACTACGCGGATTTATCAATTGTATCGACCTATGTCGACCATTTGTGAAAAGACAGATAACCTTATTCATTGCTTTTGCATTTAACAGGCTGAAAATATAATCGTATTATTATTCATTATACAATATAGGATAACTACAAAACCATCAATTATATATTTTATTGAAATCACTCTGCTCTCACTCTCTCTCTCTCTGTGTCTAAGATGTACCTATTCGTAATTTAAATAGTATTGATACTTATTCTTTTATTGCGATTTGCTTTTTATTGATTAGAAAAATTTTGTTTTTAAAATTTTACTAACAAATTAGATTAAATTAAATAGCGCTGTCAAATTTTATGAAGACGGTATGTAATTTTTTAGTGTGGCAGGTCGGAACTTCAAAGTTGTGTATATGAGTATTTTTGTACGTGCTAGTTATGAATAAATCATTTTTGATTAATTAACTGTTACTATTCTTTTATCTTCGTGTGTAAATTTATTGATTTTGCAAAGGTTATTTTAAAATACTAAAATATATAATAAAACAAAACCATCTCGTCTTGATACTTTTTAAAATAAAAATATAGAACTAACCATTTTCCTTAGTACAAAGAATACAATAATTCCACGCATCTAAATCCAGTCAATTTATAGCTAATTATAAAGTTTTAATCTGTTCTATACGAATATATTAAACCACCAAAGAAGTGGAGTAGATATATAAACCCACACGATCATCTTGTGCTTTAATTCCGCACAGTTTCACCCTCGGTATAAATATTCACGTGTGCAAACCGCATAACCGAAATCCATAACACTCTGAAAAAACCATTTTCCCTTTAAAAAAAAAACCGTTCGCATCATAAACCCTCGGGCAGTCGATTTTCGAGGCCAACTATAAACCACTATATATCCACCCACATACACTCCACTTGGCGGCCTATCAGGAAATACACCTCTCGAAGTGCTCATCGAAATTCGTTCGCCCCCACATGCCGCCCTCACTCGTCCGAAAACGCGTAAAATATTCACCCTCTCTCTCTATATATACACATGTGTATAACATATATTATATATACATACACTACGTACCAACTCGTAATCTACTTTATGTATGTGTATATATGTATATACAAGCGACCGTTCGTTCCGGGGATAATGCGCTTAATGCGCGCGACATGTATACACATTTTCAAGAAGTCGACGGGTGGTAGTGGGACTGGAGGGGTTCATGAGAGAGGGCAACCTAAATAGCTCATTATATCGGCGCGGCCCTCTTATCGCGATTCGAGAGCTTTTGTCGAGGCCACTCTTGCACCCCGTCGTCGTCGTTGTCGTCGTCTCGGAACTGAATTATACGCGCGGAGAGAGCAGCACAGGAAGCTAGCGATTAGGTGCGGAATTTTTCCCCTTGTATGTTTTTTTTTGCTGAATGCAGTAGTTGACGGAAAATTTATCGTGGGTCCAAGTCTAATTACAATCTGCAGTTAAAATTTTTTTTTGCTCTCTCTTGAAGTATTTATAATTTTCTAAACATACGTACGTGTACACTTTTGAAAGTTATTCACGGCAATTTTGTGAGCTGACGAATTAAATGGAAGTATTTTGATTAAAATTTTCTCATTTTCAAGTTTTAATTCGTATTTTTATTTATTTTTTTAAATTTTATAACGAACGGTAAAGGTACCACCGTAAACAGGAGCTTTTTAACGCTCAGTAAAATAATGTTTTAACTTCTGGCTCAGCTTTAATTTTGCAGCGGTGTAGAAACACACAGAGAGAGAGAGAGAGAGAGAGAGAGAGAGAGAGAGAGAGAGAGAGAGAGAGAGAGAGAGAGAGAGAGAGA